>UCOM01000338.1:0-89599 GCA_900474385.1 Ormyrus pomaceus
GGGGGGGGGGGGGGTTATAAACGCTGCACGATTTCGCGAGAAGGACTTTTAATCCAAACATTTTTCAGTAATCTATCGAGCTTCTGCGCCTCGAGGAATTGACGGGATTCAAGGAAAAATTTTCAATTGAAAATCTCGACGCAGGCCGGCGCTAATTCAATGATAGAGCTTTGAAGCGATGCATGAAAGAGGCTCTTTCTCGCAGAAGGTTATTTATTCAAAAAGGCTCTATTTCTAAACGTTCAAGTCGATGCCGAGAAAAGGCAGTTTTCAAAATTCGACCTATTTTCTAAATAGATGTCAATTGTGCAAATGCGAGACTGAAACAGGTTATGTTTGAAAATTCAAAAATTTTCTTTCAGCTTTAAAAAAATTCTTAACTGACTAAAGGGATTCCAGCCTACAGAACATCAACCAATTTTAAAAAATCCTCGTAACGTATTTAATTAATTGCAACGAAAGAAAAAAATTAATTAACTCTAAAGAGCGACCATTCTATTCGATCCCCCACCGCTTTTCGAGCGCAATTTTTCTCCGTCAAAATCTCCCTTTACAAGAAAAAGGTCGACGTGGCCGAATCGGCGCATAAATCACGATAAAATAGTGCAAAATTTTTCGCCTCGGAAGCCGATCCCCGACCAATTGAATTTCAGCCGGTACTTTTAATTAGTTCCCCCCGTCTGTCCCTCGCGGCCCTCCCTCGAATGTGTACACGACCACGAACAGAAGACAGTCGGACGCTCTCCGGCCCGCTTAATTGCCCTGGAACTCTTCCTCGGAGTTTACTTTCTCGAGGAGCCGAGCCAAACTCCTCCCCTCCCTCGAACAATCTTCATCGCTCGTCTGTTCCTTTTGCATCGGCAGCTTTCTCGGCCTCCTCTATTGACGCGCGAGAATCTTTGGCCGCCGTCGACGCTCCGCTGCACCTTGGCTCCGGCTGTATTTGTCAATTGACATTTATGAGGATCAATCGATCGGAGAGAGAGCCTGTCGTTCGAGTGCTCTCCAAGTTTCCGTTGCCTCTTTTTTTACACAGGCAATTTAAATCGAATGCTCCCCCCGAGACTTGGATTTTCTCTCTTTATATTTCAATTACCACCTGTTACTACGAAACTCGAGCCTTTTAAGGACCGACGGTATATGGCAGTTACAAAATGCGTGATTCGAATTAAAATTGTCTGGCCGCGCTTTCGTCCAATCTGCCAATCAACCCGAGGTTCTATTGCGAACTTTTGTACCGCCCGATCCGTTCAGCGAGTCATACTCCCCGCTAGCAATCCTCCGACGCAACTCCCATCGAAAATCCAAAACATTATGTATATCCCAAAAAAGGAGCCTCGCCGCGAGCGCCCACCGCACCAGCCCTCTGAATTCCTCCTTCGCCCGAGTGAGAGACAAAAGACGCGCGCGAGCTCGCCAAGCGAAAAAAGCTCGGCGGATAAGCAAAAAAAAAACAAGCACCGGCGATCCGAACAAAAAAAAAAAAAAAATTCGTGTTACGCGCGGCGCTCGAAAAGCGTGTCGCAACACTGCTGACGCGACGCCGGGCCTTTAGCGCGAAGCGTCGCGAGCGTGCCTCCGCGAGCCCGAGCCACTTTCGCGCGCGCTTTTCTGCCGCGGCGATCGGCCCCGAAATAAAAACAACAAAGAGAGGAGAGAGGAGTGTCTCGAGCGGGGGGGCTCGAGTTTTGATTTCGGGACGATCGATGTGTCGCGGCCGAGAGATTCGTGCGGCGGCGGTTTTTGCCTGATCAACCGTCTTCTTTGATGTGTCGGGGCGGAATGCTTGAAATACCGCTGGCGCGGAGAGTTAATGGGTCAATCAATTCCGCTGGCGGCGGAATCCGGAAATCTGTCGATCCTTCGGCGCGCGACGTCTGCCAAGCGCGAGCGGTGTTTGCTTTGCTTTATTGGAGGTCTGTTTGTTTCTTTTTTTTTTTCGGTTAAAATTAATATTTAGGTTCGGTAAAATTAGATTTCGCGTCGTGACTGTTTAATTAAACCATCGATGTCACAAAGTGATCAAAACCCGAATGTTGGATTTAAAAAAGTAAAGCGTAAATATTGCGAGGATACCGTCTTTGCGAGCTAACCGCTAAGTTAAGTGGACGCTTTAAGCGCAATTTATGCGATATGCTTCTTTTTTGAAAAAACTTTCACCGCGGTGAGTAATGCAGTTCATTGCAGCGAATGAACGATGCATTCTTCGGGATGACCGTAAAAATGCGTAAAAAGCAAAAGGTCACGGCTCTTTCGGCGTTTTTACGCACAAACTAAATTTCTCTGCTTGTTTAAGCAGCGAGCATAGCGCTTCATGACGGCAAAGTCAAACAGGAAAGTGCACGTATAGTTTTCTCAATTTAAGTTTGTCACTGGTAACTGGAGCACATTTCCTACTCTTACCAAGTCGCTAATTAAATTCACAAATGCAAACGCATCCAATTTTCAAAAATCAAGCCAGCCTTCGAGCGAGCTCGTCTGTTCTTCGAAATTTTTAACGTTACGAACAATGTAGGTTTTGAAATTTTTTTACTAACGAAATGTCGACGCGCACGTCGGACGATAAAATCAATAAAGCAAAAAATGCAGAATATAGTTTTTATTTTATTCTATAGAAAAAATTTCAAAGCGTTTGGCTTCTCAATTTAAACACGAATTTTAAACGGTGCAATCAAAACAACAAATTCTCAATCCTAAAGCTAGTTCGCGAAAGTTTCAATTGTACTCTGCAATTATTGTATACGCAGCAAAATAACATCCACACTCCCATCACCCCCGTTCGGCTCAAAAAACCGTAATATAAAAAAAATTTTCGACGCTCGAACTTGCGGCATTGAGCAGCGCGGCGTAGTCGAGAGAAAAAAAAAAGGAAGCCAACGGCGAACTTTTACAAAAGCAAACGCGCACCGCGTATCGAATTTTCGGCCGCAAAAATAAAAGGGCAAACACGGGCCTGCGAAACCGCGGCCCTCTCGCGCCTTTTTGCGCGGCCGCGGCCGCAATTGCGAAACGCAAACGCAGCCGAAGATATGCCGGCTCGCTATAAAGTAGGTCGGTGCGTCGCGCGCGTTTTTACGGGCCTGCGTTTCGTCGTTTCGCCGGGCCAAGCACTTTTCCGAGCCGAGAAGTGCTGATTGTTTCGAAGAAGTTGGTTATGTCGAGGGGATATATGTATATACTAAATGCCGGACGCTTATTTTGCAAGCATTCCGTAAATTCGATCGGCTCCGGATTGCGACGCAGTTTTTCGGGGTACGAGTTTCGACAATTATTGAGCTGGATTAGTTTTGTTAAAGCTGCGTTGGCGAGTTCGGAGGCTCGGAAATCAATATCGGGGTATGAGAGGTCATTTTTCGGAAAACATGTCGGTCAGTAATGACGAAAGGTATTGAGCTAAATGAAATATTCGTATACGTTTTGTTTACATAGATGGTATTGTTCAATCGTTTGTTTTTGGTTTTATTCAATAATTAATGAGAGGTCTTCTTTTTTTCTCAAATGAAAAAAGAATCTCAAATAAAATAGCGGATTATTAAAAGAAACAAATCTTTATTAAATTAATTAATAAAATATCATTCAGCGATTGTTTGAAACTTTACCTCTGACGTTAAAATAAATTCCGACCGATTCGAGGAAGACGAAAGAACAGATGAGAAATAAAATTTATTCTACCTTTTCGAGTGAACGTATAATTAAATCCTCTCAGCTTGCGCATTAAAAATTAACAGAAACGTAAGAATTTTTTATTCAGTTAATAACTTCTCGTCGGTTGATGAATTTTTTGTGAAATTTTAAACGTATAAAATATTATATAAATCCCCATTTTTCTTTCGGAATTAAAGCCCAATCGTATAATTATTCAGACATTTTTAAAACTTAGTATACTCACCGGACTTGTTGTCCATCATATCCCTGTAGCCGTGGACTAACGTCGCAACTATGCTCGTCATCTTGACTTATATCTGCAACAGAGGAAAGAAATAAAGCACGTTAGAATTTCAGCAATTCCTCCTCGACGATAAAGAGCCGAAGCTCGAGAGATAAAAGGTAATATTGGGTAACGTGAAATCCGAAAGTTCCGCCCGCTAATTGTTTACGTAAACGCCATAGGTTTTGGCGAACCATATTACGTATATATATATACAAAATGTATGAGCAGCTATAGAAAGTTCTTGAGCCTTTCTCCAAATATCGTAGACCTATTTTTAACGCCGAAACCGACGAAGAAAACCCGCCGACAACCGCCAAATTCCTTACCAACCTCTCATTTCCCTCTCGGTGAATATATATTCACCGGCCGTTCCCTCGCTTCCGCGAAGCGACACATCGCGCGAAAAATAAGGCGGCGCTAATCTCCGGGAGGAATATAAAAACCGGACGGTTTACGGGTCGGTAACGCGTATACGATATCGGCCGGCGAACGACGGAGCAAGCAGCCCCGGCGTCCGATCGTTTCGCGCCGGCCGGCGGAAATTTGTGCATGTTTATACGGTATTTACGCCGCGCGAACGGTCGATGCAGTTTTTATACACAAATAACCCGCTCGTAGTTCGCGACACATCGACGATAACGAGACGCGAGGGCGGTTTAATGCTCTTTCCCCGCTGGCTTTTTTTTGCGCCCCTCCCCCCCTCCTCCAAGCTCGCTATTTGCGATGCATGAAATTGGAATGGCCGGAGAAAATGTGCGGCTTTTTTCTCTCGACCGCCAGCGAGTCGTGGCTGCTTTGTTGCCGCACTGATAAGGTTTGACGACTTTATTTTGTGGGATGAGGTTGCTTTTAAAAGCTCTCTCACTCTCTCTCTCTCTTTTTTAAACAAATATAGCGCGACGGTTCTGGATTTAGCGAGTAAGAAACGCAGGCAATTGTTACCGCTGCGGGTTTTAGAGGGTTTTAAGCTGCGAAAAAGCTATAATTAAAATTTCACTTTAATTTACTGGAGTTTTACGTTTTTTTTCTATTTTTTTTTTTAGTTTATGCGTGCGCGCAAGCGATATATCTCGAAATCATACTTTGCGTGATTGCAAGCACCTTAATTATTATTAAACTCGGGCACTCTCGTTTTTTACTAATTCGCGAGAATGTTTTTGCATGCTTAGATAAAGATTTAACAAAATGAGAAACATCAAGCGCTCGACGGACCAACAATATATATATATATACGTTCGCGTAATAAACGCATTGTAATTATTCTTTCAGAGCAACGCGCTCGCCACAATTTCGAACTAACAGAACAGTCGTGCGATTTCAAACGAGCGTTCTAATTCCCGCTTGAAACCCAGGCAAAACTCCCCGACTCCTTTTTTTCTTTTTCTTTTTTAAACAAGATCCTAATTCAGAGTTAATCAGCCTCTCCTCCGGAAAGAAAAAGGCAGTCCGGAAGGCCAGAGTCGCCTTGGTCCTGCTCCAGAAAGCCGCGGCCGACTGACTTGGCAGCTGACGGTGGCGGCAGAAAAGGATAATTAACGCCAACAATGTTTTCTTTCACGCCGGCAATGAAGTCGCGCCCGGCAGGACGTTATATATGTATCTCTCTCTCTCTTGTCCTTTATCTCGACGGAGTCTCAGACCTGCGCATTATATAACGCCTCGCTTTTCGGCCCGGTTATCTTGATTCGGCGAGGCTGAATGGAGGAACGCCGAGGGCTCGGCTGAGATATTATTTAAGCGCTGATGGGTGTTATTAATCCTCGGGGGAATTCAGGAGGCTGCTTTGCGATTTCATGACGTTTAAAGGGAACTTTCGAGGTGTCGGAAATGGTGTGTAATTTTTTATACGCCCAGCTGGCTGGAAAATATTCAAATTTGAGTAGCGCCGTAAATCAAACATTACGATTTTAGGTTTTAATCCGACTAAAAGCTTTGTTCCATCTTCGCAGTGCATCTTGCTAATAAGCTCGGAAATTGTCCTTGCAAATGAATGCGTGCGTTAAAATTACAAGGCCAAACTCCAAGTAGGCTAATTTTTTATTTAGATTTCGCTCAATACTCGTTTATTCTCTTTTTAATGTCTGGGAATTAATTTACCAGAATTTTTACGTCTTTACACGGCAGCACTGAAATCATGAGAGGGTAAATAAATCTAAACCTAAATCTTCTCGCCCTGCAGAGAAGCATAATAATCTAAATAGACTATCTCTAGTCTCTAGTACTCTTGTCCTAATCCTTTATTGTATCGTCTTATCGTAGCGATGAAAAATTTTGCGTGTTTTATTACTGCATGTAAATTTGTACTCTTACTTTATCTTGGAATCACATTTCTGCTCATTTTTTTACCCTCCAAAGCCGCAACCGAAACTTTAATTCGCCAAATTGATGACTGAACTTAATTACGCAAATTAAAGGCTCGAATTACTTAATGGCTACAATTGTACCTCGAATTATATTATAAATACTTTACCACTCAAGCGTTAATTACACATCCCAGGAGACAGTTTAGCGAGTAACTGCAATTACCGTTTAAAGCATCAAGATATCTCTTGATTCGAGCTTTTTTCCAGCTCCATTTCCGCGATTTCGCCTCGGCGAACGGCGAAAAAAAAAAGAGAGCCCCGAAAACACTGCTAAGTCGAATAATGACCCTATACGGAGGCGAGCCTCGCCGCCGCCGCCAAAGTTTTGCAATTAATTTTGCATGAAGGAGCTTCGAGCTTCGAGCTTCAAAAGTCAAAATGTATTATGGCGGCGGGCGAACTTGCCGGATATAGCCCCGAGCCACCTTTTCAAGTCAAACTCCTCCTCTCCCCCCTCGCGCCGCCGAGGCCTCGAGCGGCAAATCCTTAGATCCGTTTTCCATAATTTAAAGTTGCGCGCGGTTTGCGGCTGATAGTCGGAAAATGTACCGAATATTGCCGGGGCGCGCGAAAAATCGTTCGGCGTGATTTTCGTCCGAGAGGGGTTGGGTCTTTTTTTACCTTTTAAATGTTCTATCGTACAATGTAAGTTAAAAGTTTGGGAAAGCGGGAAATGGTTTGTTATAATCGCATTACTTACGCTGCTTCTGCTTAACAAGCTGAATCAAAATTAACGGTTAAGAAGATGATTATCGTAAATTGTTCAGCTACGTTTGTTAAAACTTTCCCGAGTGTTATTAACAGTTTTGAAAATGTTCTTAATACGTTTTCCAAAGAAAACTTGGAAAACAATTTGGGCCAAACCTAATTGTTTTACGCGGGGTATACTAACGACCTTCGATTACAACGATTCAGCGCGAAAACCAAATTGAACGAACTATAAGAATTTGAATATTCGAGGCATCGCGTAACAAAAAAAAAGGAAAAACTTTCAGCCGCGCGGCGATCGTTCGATTACGAAACCAATTAGAGCCCGCCGCGAGACAAGTCAATCGACCTCCTGGGAGAAAAGAAAGAGAGAAGCGCGGAATAAAAAATGTAAACTTCCGACGGGGGCCCGATTAGCATAAGCCGCGCATCGAATTAAGGAATTTATGTGGCGCGTGTCGCCGCCGCCGCCGTCGCGGATGTAAAAGCAAAAGCCACCGGCGGCGTGTGTGATAAGTCGGATGTGTGCGAGAGAGAGAGAGAGAGAGAGAGGAGAAAAGGTGTCGCGGACCGAGAATTTTTTAGAGAAACTCCGTGCCTGTTTCGTGGCCTTTTTTCTTTTCACGTGGGAAGAGCTATTTTTATTACCACGGGTGATTTATCCTGCGAGAATAACTTGTATAAGGCCGTCTCCGTTAAAGGAGAATCGGAACGAAATTAAGAATGGAAGCTTGTAAATATTTTTACGGTAAAAAATAAATTATATATCATCGGAGTTTCGAGAAGTAGTCGAGTTTGAACGCAACGGGGAACACGAAGGAGGATAAGAGCCGTATAATTGGCATGCAGAGAAACCGATGTATTAAAATGTCACTGCCGGTAGAATCAATGGATTCTCTCATATAAAATATTTATGAACTTATCAATTTTAATAATCTTTTCGCCTCGCATTAACACACCAGGCGAGAACAAAAGCAGCACTAAAAAAAAAAAATCTCAAAATTCCATTAGCGAAGTCTGTGTGTGTACGCGCAAAAGCATGTGAACTCGGCGACGAGTTCTATGGCGAATATTGATTTATTAAAATGCGACATTGCGCAACCTTTCGGATCGTCATCGTCATCGTCCAGTCCCCCCATCGAGCGATCAGGCCAAGCGGCGCGAATCTCGGAACCGGCAAACGGCCCCCCCCCCCGATTACGAAAAGTTTCAAAGTCATCGTCGCATTTCTCCATCGGCGAATCCGGCGAGGATCTACTTTCCGGATTACGTCTCTTGCGTAAGCCCTCTCTCCCCTCTTCCAGCCGTCGCGCGGAGAGGAGGCGCGAGAGCGACTCGAGAAAGTTTTACGCTCGACCGCGAGCTGGCTACTTTGCCTCTCGCGGTGTGTATCGTTCGATTCTTCTTTCGCGGGCCGCCTCGAGGGAATTCGGATTCGCGAAATTTATGCGACTTTTTCCAGTTTCCCGAATCGGAAGTCGCGCGCCGCCCCCCCTCGGCGAAGAAAGTTCGGGAGTCAAAGTCGACAAGTTCCGCGGAAAAGGGACCTCGCGGTTTGGTATTTTATCGACGTGCTAATTGGAGCTGGCTGTTGACGCTGTTCGTTGAAACGTCGGTGGCAGAAGTGCTAAGCGCGCTTAAAAAAAAAAAGAAAAAAAGAACTTTTTCCCAGACATTCGGGAAGCATCGAAAAATAGGGTCCTTTGTCGGATGTTAATTGGCGTTTCTATTAGTTGAAAATGGGAATTGTTGGGGGGGGACTTTTGTTTGTTATCCGAAAACGTCTTCCGCAAGCAATTCTCAAAAGATCTTGAACATAATTGAACGATCTCGAGTGTCCCGATAAGAAAGACAAAGAGTTTTCGAGAGCCGTCGAAATCAATAATCTGATATCGATCTGTACACTCGCGGAAGAAGAGAAAAGAAAATAGGGTTTGGACATATTACTCGGAGAGACACAACGGCTTATAAACGAACGCGCCGCCGCGGTTATTAAAACTGAAAAGCAAATGGTTGCGCGCGCAATAACAGCTCGGTTGTAAAGGAGAGTCAGTGAATTTTAGATTATCCTTTACTGCTTCGGTTGTCAATTAACCTTCTTATCTTCATTGCCTTTTATAATAAGAGATAATACTCATTTAAAACCAGTCGTAAAATCCAGATACAATAAAAGCGAACTTTTTCTAAAATCTAGGCCAGAGACCCATTTTTCTCTCTCTCTTCCTTCTTGCATTTCCGTCCAAAATGTAAGACACGCTTTTCCAAAAAAAGGGAAAAAAAAAATGGATGCAACCTAAATTGTCCGGCGACGTCTTCAAGTGCACGCGTATACTTATATCCGAAGACGCCAAGAGCCGGGAGAGAAAAGAAGGAGGACCACAAAAGTCCCAGCAACGACGAGCGAAGAGCGAAGACTTCGCGAGAGGCCTTTCGTGTCGGCGCTCGGGAATAAAGACCGCGAGAGATCTTCTCTCGAAAGTTTTCTTTTTCTTCTTCTTCGGCGCTCCTTATTTAGGAAGGAATCGCGCACTCCTCCGCCGAGATTGCCGAGAGTAAGCACGCATAATGATGCGCGTATCTCCAACTGTATTTACGTGGAACGCCATTTGTTTCAGTACCGAGAAGCGCCGAGGCAAAGGAGATTAAAGAGTATTACCGTCTCTCCGGCCCGGGAATAGAACGTACAATTCTCGGGAATAAAAATCCTACAAATACACGAAAATGCTCTGCTTCTAGATATATATATATATATATATATGGAAATTTCAGCCCTTCCCTTCCGATGGGATTCTTCACTCTTTAAAGGAGCATCGCGCGGAAACTGGGTTAATCATATTGTTTACCCGTTCGCGGAAACCTCGCGCAACGATTTCGCAACCGCGCGTCCCTCGGTAACAATACGTCTCTCGGCGATTAGCGCGCGCACTTTTTCCTTTCCCGTCGCCGGGCGCGAATGCATTCCTGAAAAGACACGACGCCGCCGCCGCAGGTGCGAACGACCTTACGGGAAAAATGGGTTCTTCTCCGCGCGCGCGCGCGCGAAAGAAATTGAAACGCGGCATTGTGACGGGCGCGCAAACGACGACGAGGAGGAGAGCATACGCGGCCACGGTCGGGGGACGGCTTTTATTCCCTTTACGTCGGAGAAGTAAAAGGAACAGCTGACTGCGCGCTCGAGCGAGCGACGTTTCTCTCTTTCCACCAGTCGCCGGGCGTTGGATTCTGCGTGACTATATACGAGCAGATGTCACGCGGTCGTCGCTCGCGATTCGCAATTATACGTCCGCGCGCTTTCGCTACGCGCGGGGAGATAATGCCTCTCTCTGTGTGTGCCCGTCTCCGTCGACGCGCGCGTTCTCTGTTACTCGGAAATCGATTTGTTTACCTTGCTTTGGCAATAATTGTCGCGCGCGATTATCGCGGCCCTTTTTCCTCGCGCTAAAAGAGTCTTTGATTACTAATTGCAAAAGAGATGTTTTGTCATGCTGGTTTCGATTAACGATTCGCGCGCGAAAATGAGAATGCGCTTTTTTTTTTCATTTTTGAATTTATTTTATAATCGAGGTGTAAAATAATACTGCGCAGGGTAATAAAAGTAATTGAATATTCATGTTTATCTCGACCTAAATCAAAGTATTATATACACTTACGGAGAGATATTTTATTAACATCTTTTTTACTGCTTTTGTAGAAACGCCAGGCGAGTATTCAAATTGATAAAAGGACGTAATTATTTTGCAGTTTCGATGCTTTAAAAACTAAATATTTTCTAATTAACAGCGCAGCGAGCTTATTTAATGTACAAGCTAATAAGCCTTCGCGCATTATCCGCGCTCGCATTCAATTTTTTACGAAGCTTTTTCATTAAGTAAATTAATCCACTTTCTTTCGAGCGATGAAATAAACTCGACACTCGGCGATTTTTTTTTCACGAATTTTTTCAAACGACAATCTCGCAATCTTCCGTTCGTGTCGCGTTTGCGTGCAAAAAAAAACTTTGAAATTTTACTCTTTTTCAACGCGTTGATATACATATTATTAAATTAAAGCACGTACTTATCGCTGCGTCGGCAGTCATAGCCGCAATTGAATACATTTCAATAATAATTGATAATCAGTATCCTTACGAATTACCATCCAAACCAAGCTTCGCCGATCGATCGATCCGAAAATTCCCCAAGAGCAATTTCCACTTTTCGCCGCTACAGCGATCGAACGCACTCCAAGGCCTCGTTGAATTTTCCCAGGTCAATCAAACTCCCCCCCGTCGAAAGGCCCTTTTCCAAAAAGCCGCTCTGAAAGCCCTCATGATAAAACGAGCAGCGGCGCCCCCGTCGGCCCCGTCGGCCGACGAATTAAAAAATCAAGGCGAAGGTTCTCTCTCTCTCTACTCGCTCGCGCGAATAATTAAAGGGTTATACGCGCGCCGGTGCCGACGCAGTGTGCACGTGTGTGTGTGTGTGTGTGTGTGTGCTCATTACGTTCGCCGGCATTCCCCGATCGCCGAAGGCGAGACCGCGGGCACGCGCCGAACCGCACGCCGCGGCGCGGCACTGTATACACTCCCCCGCGGCGGCCGCGCCGCCGCGAGGAATGCATAATGCATGCGGGTTTATTTTCGGGCGCGAGGCGAGCCTTTTTTACGGGGGGAGGGGGGAGTATTCTCGGGGACCAGTTCGCTCTGCGGGCGGCGAATTATTGCGCGAGGAGGAGGAGGAGCGATTTGAGCTTTTGGAACGCCGCGAGTATATTTTTGGGGAGATTTGACATCGCGATTTGCGCTTTTAGAGCTCGGCTGGTTATGTGAATTCGGCGGAATAAGACTTTAATGCGATCAGCGCTGTTTTTAAACTCGAAGGTATTAAAAAAGCGCGCGAATTGCTTTATTATACTAAAAGGAGTCGCTACGGCGAGTTAATCGGATAATTTCAAAATTGCGCGCGATGGCTTTATTTGAAAGTTCGAGCGCGGCTTTTCATTTTCCTTGAACGGTAAATTTAATTAATATAAAATGTTAACGCCTTTGGCACAGACTGTTTGAATTAATAGGCAGATAAAATACCATGATTAATTAATTTTGCTTTTTATTTTTTAATTAATTATTTCAAGTTATTATTTTTATTTTATTATATACATTGTTACGGTTGATCTTTTGTAACGGATCCATTTTTTATGCGTAATTAACGTTATATGAATCCGCGCTTTAGTTACATCAAACGTAATTTCCAACGAATAAATAATTTAATGAAAAACAAAAACAAAAAAAAACTAACGAACACCAGGAAAGTATATTACTCGGAATATTTAAACTAATTTACTTAACTGCGCGACGCATTACTTTTGCAAATTAGATGGATTTACGCGTTGGCGGCCGCTGAATTTCGAATAAGCGGTTAATCATGCATTAGAATTAGCGGTGGACGCATGTAACGTATAAAGTGCAAACTCGGTGCCGACTATTTAGGGGTAATCCCGCCGCGTTGCGCGGGCTTGTAAACATACGCGCGGCCGCGAACGCAATATATGCCCGGGCTTGCCGAGCGACGGGGGGGTAACGGAATGCGCTGTTTACCCGAATTTATTACGGTCAATTAGAATGTCAAATGAACTAATAATTTCCTAATGGGCGACGGGGTCTTTTTTTTTTTTTTTTGAAGAAACTTACGAAAGAAAGAACGGAAAGTGTAATCTGTCGATTGGGTAAACGAAATTCCCGAATATTAATCAGCCACTCCGAGGACGGCGAGCCTCCGAAGATTTCCGCAAATACGTCGTATCTCTCCACAGGTCAATTCTCTCTCCCTCTCTCACGTGTTTAGCGCTTATTAAAGTGAACTTCCGGAGGCGCGGTCTTTTCGATATTGATTTAGCCTCCGCGCTCTCTCTCTCTCTCTCCTCTTTTCTTCCTCCTCATCGGCTTACACGCGCGCCTGCTGGCGCTGCTCTATTTATCTCTCTGTGCCGAGGCTCTCTCGCTCCGCTCGGCGAGACACTGAAGATTATCGGGCATCGAGGCTGTGTGAGTGTGTTTATATACGTGTGTGCGCGTTGGCGCGATAAAAATAAAAAAAGCCGGCGAGCCGTTCTGCAAGCGCGCGTCGGGCATTCTTTCCCCGATCGAAATTTCAGTGGTCAGGAGGCGCCGCCGCCGCCGCCGCCGCGGGTTTTCCCCCCTCGTCCGCGGGATTTCTTCTTGCGACAGATCGATCGCCGAGAGGCGCTTCTTAGAAAGTCCGGGGATTTGCTCGTTTTCGAGCGAATATTTACATAATTTTCGCCGACTTTTTTCCCGAACTTTGCCGCTTATGTAAATTGCAATCGGCGCGCCGTTGCGTAATTTTGGAGCGATCGAAGCTGTAAAGTTAAATATATATATATTCGCCTTCGCGGAATGTAACGGGGGATTAAGGGATGCTCGTTAAATGGGATGACAAGTGTGTAAATACTGTATTGGAAAAATGTGCAGTAGGCACTTTATGAAAGTGAACGACGAAGGAAGAGGAAGCAGGTAAATGAATCGCAAACGCAGCTGCGAATAATAAAAAAAAACAAAATACATATGCGAAGATAAGGCTAAAAAATGTAATGTAATCAGGAGTTGTGGGTTGATAAAAATAAAATTCAAGTTTCACTTTGTAATGCGTGCAAAATTTAAGCTTGCGTAATCCGGTTAAAATACGATTTTGTTGTTAACAATTGAAAACGAAATTATTTGTAAATTTATGCGGAATTACGATTATATTAGAAAGTGAAACTTTCTTTGAAGATTTTGCATTTTCTAGATTATAAAAGTTGAAAGTAAAAAATTCTAGTACAGGACACATTACGCCGTTCATCTCTTTTAAAGAGCGTAATACATTATACAGTAATTTAAGTATTTCTCTTTAAAATTTCGCGTCATGAACTGTCGTTTAAACTTTGAAAGGCTCTCGACCTTAGCAAACTTTCTTTTTAAAGATGTGACACTATCCAGCAAAGAGACAATTCAACAGCTCGTAATGACGTTTAAAGAGTGACGTAACGCCGCGAACATAATACCTTTCGAAAAATAAATTCTCCCACGACGAAACATTTTCAGTTTACGTACCTCTCCCTTCATTGTCCGCGATTCTCGAAAATTCGTTTCTTCCCTCGTTCCTCCGAGATATTTCCCGCTTGAAAACTCTCCCCGCTAACGAGTCCGGCTCGAAATCCTACGGCATTACACGATAAAATCGCAGCGACGAAATGCAGGGATTTCCCGATCCCCAAAGCCGGCGAAAGGTCGCGATGCGCTCCAGCGGCTCTTTCAATTAACGAAGATCCCCCGGGACCTTGTTAAATTTTTCGAACGCGAGCAAAAACTTAAATCCCACCTCCCGGCTCGATTAACACCGCGGCGCGGACGACCTTGGAAGGTCCGAAAAATCGGCCGCGCCAACAATTATTATCCGCGAGGGTTATACGTCGAGGAGAGAGCATGCGCCGATAATTCCCGCACGCCCACGCCGGCGGCGAGATTTCTTAAGCGCCCCGATGATTTGCTCGGCGCGGAAGCCCTCTGAGTCACCCGAAGCAGCGACCTTCTGGCGGGAGACGGGGGAGGGGGGGAAGGATGAACTTTTTGGCCGGGAGTTTCGAGAGCTTTTTGTCTATTGCGGCAAATTGGGAGAGCTCTTGGCTTGTGCGGGCGATCTTCGAACGCACCGCGTGAATCATTGGGTAAAAATCCGACGCATAATCAGAGTGGTATCTTATCGTGACTCGGAGGAATCACTTTTTGAGTTCGGCAAAAAGTGAGGTAATCGGATTGGCGCAATTATTAATAGAGACGAGTTGAGTTAAAAAAACAATAGCTGTATACTTGTTCTGTCTGGTTTGAATTTATAATTTTATCATTGATTAGATTGAAAAAGGTGACATTATTTGTTTTTTCTTTTTATTATTTTTGCGTTACATTATCTGCGTTTGAGTATTATCCGACATTTTAATCCTCGAGATCAGCCGGTCGCGGCGCGGCGTAAATAAAATTGACGAAAAAAAGAAGCCGCATATTTACGGAAACGAAATGATTCGATTCGTTTTTCAATTCGCGCCGAGAGCCCGAAACGTTTACACGGAGATCGAACCAGTTACGCAACAATTACGGATTCCCGTTTGGCTTTTAACGCGACGATCAAGTTTCACTTTTACGCTCTCTGATATCGCCGATAAATTAACGCCGATTAATAACGAAGCTATTTCGGAATTCCGAATCGTATAATAAGTGTGTCGATGGACCTTTACGTAACGGCCACCTGGGGAGTAGATATTTTCGGAGCTTAGAAAAGAAAAAGTTTCGGGCTGGAGAAATAAATTATATTAAACGATGCACAATAACAAAAAATTCATTCAAAAAGCGGAAGCAAATAAATAAATAAATAAATAATGAGTTCAGTTCGGTGTGAACCGTCTTAAAGTTCAGACGGGTTCACGCTCTACAATTCGCTCCTTTTCGCGAGTTTCCTTCGCGGATTCTAAATCGTAATCGTATAAGTTTCTTTCTAATGTCTCCTTCTGCGCTTTTGAGAACCTACAGGCCTCCTGGTGACGCGCCCGGAGTGCCATAAACGCGAAAACGGAGCCTTCTCGCCAAGGAGCTAACCCAACACTGTGTTCCAGCTACTACAGAATCTAGCTATTCAGCTGTGGCCTGACAGCCCTTAAATTTATCGAACAATCGCGCAGTTGCTTTTGATGCCATAAGAAGCTACACCGTCAAAGACTGCGCGCTAGCTCTTGGAAAAATTTTTATTTTGCCTCTGCTGACATAGTTCAAAAAGTTATAAGACAATTGGCAGTTTCAAAATAGTCAATGACGCGATGGAAGAGCAAATCATCGCGATCAGGCGATTTATCTCATAGACTAAACGTTTAGAATAAATTATTAAGAAACGAAATATTGGACTCATCTCGCGTCTCTCATGTTCGCGCAGGGTATGTGGGACCAAACTACAACCATATTCCCCGTCTCTCTTTCTTTCTCTCTCTGAGGGCAATTTTATGTAGATCCAGGAGATGGAGAAAAATTGCCAGCGTCTATTAACATAAAAACTGATGACTATGGAGTGGGTTCATTTTTTTACGAATAAAATCAAGTGTTTTATTTGTCAAGAAGAGGGCCACCTGGCCAGAGCATACCAAGAAAATGATAATACTCAGTCCCTCCCCCCTAATTCAGAGAATTTTTTACAGGCTAATACTTCAAGTGGTAAATATCGACGACAGAGATATAGCATTTAATGAAGAAATAAATATTTTAACGAATGTTAAAAAATACGGAGCATAATCATCGCTCCAAAATAGAATATGGCTCATTCATTTACTTTCTCACGCGAAAAAAACAAATTCTTGCTCTAGGTTATAAACTTAGCACTCCCGCAAATGTACTAATTGATGAATCTAAACTTTTGCTCTTAAAAGAACGAGCTAAAGCAAACGAGCATGCGGAGCAATCGCTACAGTTTACCTGCCTCACTGTCTCGCAAAATCGTTATCAAAAATCCGTCTTGCTCTGTCTGTACGAACAGCTTCCAAGATTTGGACCATATTGTAAGGCAATGGGTCAAGCTGGATTACCAAAAGATCTTATTGGAAAATTACGCGTTAAAAAAAAATTATTTCAACTAACGTCAATCGTGAGACTTATGCTATAGCAAGACCATGCAGATATTGAGGCGTGTCTTTTGGTGCTTAAATTTGTAAAAGACGCTTATTTAAAAACCTAATTTGTTTAGTCATAACTTTACCTCATTTATTCACCTCTACTGTTTTGTAGAAAACCTCTCTGTACAACTTATTTTTGTACTATCTTGTAAAAAAAAATTTTTCCTTCTTTTGTTTTCTTTCTTGTTTTCTAGTAGGCTGTATAATATTTATCGAGATTAAACAGCCTGTATAACACATATTTTCACATTCGCGGTAAATAAATACAAATCTTCCCGGAACCACCGGCCGTGTACGTTTTATACTGCACCTCCGCGTTTTTTAATAGACAGTGTAACAGGTGTGTATTTAGCCAGTTACCAAAGCGAGTAAAATCCTCCTCCGATAACCCCCCGTCCCGCTGCTCCACTTTGCCGAATAAACACTCCCCTCCGCCAGAGCTGCACTCGAATTTATTTACCCAGAAGAAGCAGCCTCCTGCGCGCCGAATTTTCCCAAAGCGAACGCGTCGCGGCGCAGCCGAAATATAAAACGAGCATCGAGCTCCGAATTCCGGGAGGAGAGGAAATCAAGCGACGGGCCTCGGGGGGGGAAAAAAAAAGCGACTCTCGAGCCGGTGTGTGGATCTCTGCTCGTACACGCCGAGGGAGAGAAAGTGTCGTCGGCAGCCGAAAGCGGAAGTGCCTCGCGCGGCAGATCTAACAGCTTCGCGCCAGAGTAGCTCCGGCTACGTAATGCCTCCCGGGAGCTACGACGAATCGCGGATTTATATTCCGTCTCGTCCACCTCCCGCCGCCGGCTTCGTTACGGAGATTATTATTGTTGGGCCGGCCGAGTCGGTGCTTTTAACGAGTACGATACAAAAGTATTGGGAGGTCGCTTATCGCTTCTCTGTTTATCTTGGTTTGACATTCAATTTTTAGGCTAATTGGTATGCGCAGACTCCGGATACTAGGCGAAAAGTTATTTTCAGCCGCTGTCCCGTAGCGAAAATGATAAGCAGCAGCGAAATAGTCGGGTAATTCCGCTAACTAGGAAACTTTCGGAGTCACGTACTAGCACAGATTAGATTGTGTGGTTTCATTGCCAAAGGACGTTAGAAAAACGGATGTGTTATGGTCCGCATGCAGTTTTAAACCGGCGTGGAGTGGTTTACTCGATATGATTTAATTGATCCTTATAAACTGCTGATTACAGTTTATCGAGCAATCGAGCTTTTGATTTTTACGAAAAAGGTAAGGGGGTAAAAATGTAGGTTCTTAGCATTATGCGAATTGTTGGAACGATAGCACGCACCGACGTACAAGCGTATACACATTTTTTTCTGTGTCGCAAAAATCTGCCGATATAATTATTATTCGCTTCGTTGACTGCTGGCAGCTTATCTCCTTTAAATTACCAATAATTGATTGCTCCTCAAATCAATAGCATAATCATTTTAAATAATTTCATACATTATCGGCGCAATGTTCGTTCCCGATTCCCACCGTAAAACCGCGTTTGAACACAAACGACTGGAGGTTTGAAAAGCACTACAATCCGCGACAATAAAAAAAGGAGCATAAGCTGACACGGTCGGCGCATTAGCCAGTCGAAAGTGAGCATAGACCGGCGATAAACACTTGTTAACTCCGGCGCTATCGCTCGACTAAGGAATACTTGGAAACTAGACTATACTCAAGTCGGGCGTCCTCGAAAAAGGGCTCGCAGCCTCTTTGAGGCGAAAAAATGCGCGCGGCGGCGAGAGGGAGAGAGAGAGAGAGAGAGAGAAAATAAAAGAGAAGAGAAAAGGCAGAGCGCGCGGCCAAAAGCAGAGACACGCGCCCTTCTGGTGTGTGTGAATGCGTGCGTGCAATCGATCCGGCGAGCCGAGCCGCGGCGTCCTAACCTCAAACCCGCCTTTTTACAACTATCTCTCGCCGCCGTAAAATCCCGAATCGGCCAAGGACGCTCGGAGACAGTCGAAATAAAATGCCCGGCGCGGGAAGACTTGCGTCAGTGTGTCACGAGGGATTTTTAGGCTTTGCGCCGTAAGAGCGTCGGGGTGCCATCGACCGCTCGCGTTACTCGGAATCGCGATGTTTCAGTTATGAACTAGCAGCATTAACATTCCGCACTCGTTAAAATACGCACGGGAGTCGTTCCCGGTTCCGGGTGTTTCGCGCGCGCGCAAGCCGCCCCTAACCTCGAAATTAATGAAGACCTCCATGAATTTAAAGAGAGTCTTACAACTTTGCCGTTTAAAAAGGGATCGTTTATTCTAGAGCCGAGTTGAGCACGTAAAGTGCCGGAGAACGAGTCGAGTTTTAAGTGAAAATACGGGTAGGGAAGGATATCGGCAGGAGAGGGACTACACCCACCTGCTCAGACGGTCGGATTCCGCTCGTTCCTCCTAACCTCCGTAGCCCTTCTCTCCTCTCTCTCTCTCTCTCTGTCTTCTGTCTCTATTCTCGTCGCACCTCTTCCTCTTCTTCTTCAGGCTCGGCGTGTGTCACCTGAACGATCGCATATATGAATAACAAAAACCGACACGTCACCTGTGGTCTTCCTGGGCTCGTTCTCTGCCGAAAATCCTGAGCTTCCTCGATCCTCGGTGGGGACGAAAAAAAAAAACTAAGCCACTAGCGCCCCGACGCGTCGTCTGCTACAAGGGAAGCTCTCTTCCTTCGGGTTCTCCGCCGGCGGCGGGCGCAGCGAAAATGCCGGTGTCGGCTCTCTCGCTTAGCACTGGCCGTACATGAACGTCCGAACTGGCACTGCTGACTGTCCGTCGCGCACTTTTTCTCGGGAGGAACGGAGAGACGCCCGTCGGAGGATCCTCACTCGCGCGGCGGCGGCTTACGACTATCTTGGCTCTCCCTCTCTCTCTCCCCGTGTACTCGCTGCTTCGTCCAACTGTCTCTCTCTCTCTCTCTCTCTCTCGCTCTCTCTCTGCCTCCTCGTGACTGTGCGGCGTCGTCGACGTTCTCCCCTTGCACGCGGTCGCGCTCGACTGACGGTCCCCGCCTTTTAGCGCGGCGCTCTATCCGCCCGATTTTCGTGCCGCCGCCGCTCCGCGACTACGCATATAAGCACCGGTCGCGGCCTCGCTCCCTCTCGCTCGCTCTCGCGTCCGAAGCCGCGCTGCCCTCCCCACCCCAGGCGTCTCTCTGGGTGACGAGCGGCCGGGTTTATGCCGCCCGCACACCGTTCGACTCGGGAGGGAGTGGGGGGAGAAGCGGAAAATCGGAGCTCGCCGAAGGAGGAAAATTTTTTTTCCCTTTTTCGGGGGGCGTGTTGGGGAAATGCGGACTAATGACAATGGAAGAATGCATTCCATTGTCGAGTGCCTGTGGAAAATAAGCTTCAATTTGTGATATGGCTCTTTTTTGGAAAATTCTTTATTGATTTACATATAGTTTAAAAATAAAGCGTTTAGGACGATAAAATTATATAATGGAAAAATCTTCGGTAGAAACTAAGCCCACACCCTCGAGTTTATAAATCTGAAAAATTTGTTTTTGTTTTGCATTCCTGGAAACTGAAACTGGGTTACGAAGTTCTAACTGAAATGAAAATTCCATTTTATTATACATTTTTCAGGGATTTTTAATTTGAACTTATTTATTCGTGAAAAATAAAATTTGATTTAAATTGCAATAAAATTAAACTTTTATTTAACAAATTGAATTTGACCTTTTCTTAATTTTTAGCACAGTATTGAAATATAATTACTTAAACAGTTTTAATTAAAACAGATCGAATTTTTTTAATGCGCCCTAGTTTTTTAAAATTATAATAATTACAATTTTAAAGAGCGCGCTATTATTTTAAAAGCACATAAATTGCTCTAAAGCCTTCGCTAAGTACTGTTTTTGCTAATATCAAAAGTTTCATTTATTTTTTTGGTGAAGACTCTACTAGAATAGCATTGGATTAGCCCTTGAATCTTAATTTTAACATGAAATTACTTTTTGAAAGACATTAATAATACTTATAACATCATTAAAGATAACTGAATATTTAATTACCTTTGGCTCGTTAGTTTTTTTGTTTCTCTAAGAAAAATTACATGAACTCGTATCGGTAAGTCCGAGGCTAATAAGTTTTACGGCTATTAATAAATAATATTTAACTTAATACAAGAATCGTACCGAAACTTTCAGTAATTTCAATTGCAACCTTTACTTTTAGATAAACCTTCAATATTACTGTCCGACAATTTCTTTCGGACAACTTTGAAATGCCTTGCCACTCCGACAGTTTCCCTGCATCCCACTATAACCCGCCCGCCTAAAAGGGCCCAATCTAAACAGCTCCTCCCTTTCTCGACTCGAAAAGCCCATTTCCGAAGGAACTCGAAACCGGCATTCCCGGCGAAACGGTCGAAATGGTAAAAGCGGCATAATTTCTATTTTCACTCCCCCACCGTCGCCGTCGACGTTCTCCTCCCGCGTCCCGTCTCGCTCTCGCGGCTTGGGTTTCTTCTTCCCTTGGGCTCGTCGGCGCCTCCCCTCCCGCCGCCGCGCCGCCGCCTCGATCCACCCGCACGGCGCAGGCGCGCGCGCACGTAACTAGACTTTGAAATAAGTCCCGCGCGCGCACCCGAGACACGACGGAGGCGCGACGGGCTCCCGCGCCGCTTCGGGCTTGTACGGGATGCCGAGGCCTGACACGGTTTATTGGGGAGGCAGACGATGAATTAAATAAGTATATTGGTAACGATTTTTTTTATAACGTTTAAGATTGAAGCTTACATACGTAGCGCAAATTGGAAAAATATTTTCTAACTAATCACATAAGTTTTCTGCGATCTCCGCAAGATCATCACTTTTATTTTCGTTTGCAGCGGCTGGTATTAACCAATTTTCACTTTTTCGACAGAGTTCAATTATAATATCGTATAATTTTAATGAAAATGTAAAGCAGAGTTGTTTTATAATAAAATAGATATTTATATATTTTGAGTCTAATAATGTTTTGAATTCATTCATTCAGAGCAGATTTTACACGTAAAAGTTGGATCACTGCAGTCTGTATCCTACATTGTATTGGTATCTCCCAGGTATTACATTATCATCGAATAACCCGGGTTGTACTATTCATATCGGTTAGTTAAAATTACTCATTTCGAATGTGCATTCCTGATGATTTAATACATCAATACATATTTATTGATCGGTTTCTACAAATTTGCATTCACGCATTCGTTAGGATCGACTTTCAGGGCATTTCCTTGCGTGAGCTCATCGTTGACGGGCGATTATCCGCATTCTTTGAATGATGGTTTACAATATTCGGTAATATTTTCTAAATCTTTATCGATTTCAGCCCATCAAGATCTGATTAGAGCGTTCATCTTCACGTATACATTTCATGTAATTTATTTGACGCAGCGAGTAATGTTCAGCCGGTGTTTTAGCATTCTCAAAGTCAAATCACCCGGCCTTTCTTAATTTCATTAGTAGAACTTCGGCACTGCCAATACATGGTTATGCCGTGGCCTTTGTTTATTTACATTACACCTATGCCCCCATTAAAATCATCATGTAAAAGTGAAAAAATGATACTCTCTTATTCAAACGTTCATTTTTCGCGTCTAACAATTTATCGCATATTTTTAACGTATAATTTTATTTAACAAAACAACGTGTATGATTTTAACAAAACAACAACGGGGACATACAGTTTTAAAGTGCAATCTGAACCAGTTAGCTTTGATGTTATCAGACATTTGCAACTAAATACACTGGCGTCCAAATGTCAGTTTTCAATCGAAATCGGAATCGAACCAGAGTCCTCCTAATTAAAGGTGCGATACTCTATCACGCAACTGAGCCGTCGCCGCTACAATTATGGGCTTCTGATGAACTGATCTGAAAATTTTCCCTCTTGATAAACGAGATATATTTTATGTTTTCTTAAAATGATCATATATACTTTTTACACAGAAAATCATACCGACAACAACAAAATTTCTGTGACAAGTGGAGATAATAAGGCGAAACCGCGAATATTCTCGTTTAACGTACACAACGACGCCACGATCTGTTCAAAGTACCTTTTCATTGACTTTCCTTCCGTGAAAGAAGTCGTAATGAACTATACACTCGTCAAATACACGCGTGCACGCCAGAGCCAGCAATTTTTTTCCGACTTCGAAATATAAATATGATGATAGGCTAGCGGTGGAAGGCCGCTTGATTTATGGAAAACCCTTCGAGCTTTAATGCGCAATTCACGCGATATCCACGTGCCGGTCGACTTGTAGCCGTACACGCGGATCGATTGTATTATATCGTTGGGCTAACGAGAGGAACGATTGAAAAGATATCGTTGCCGCCACGTGCCTTCGTCTCCTCTGCTGGCCTTGCAATTAAGAAGAAGGACTGAGTTTGCGAATCGAGCGTATAACTTCGGTGGTGGCTTCGACACGAGTTTACTAAAGATTTTGTAGAGTTTTCTAGCTAACGCGCCGGTAAACGCGCTCACTTTGCACGTTTGGTGAAAAATTATTCTGGTTTTGAATAAGCGGAACCTTGACACTTTTAAGAGTGTCTTTTCAAGTTATATTTGAAAAACGACAATCATATGAATTTGATGTAAAATCAGAGGGAGTTCATCGAAAAAAATTTTAAAATCAATAATATTGCGAATTATGTATAGAAAAGCTATAATTTCTTATTTATGATGGATTGAAATTCGAATTTTTCCTTTGCAGATGTTTCTACAAATCAACAAATTTTGTAAATTATGGTTTTTATATCTGAATATCATTTTATTCTTTAATCAATATTCTAAATGATGTGCTTGTCAAGCACTTTACTATAAAAATTATCCGTCATTCAAGAAGAAAAAATACATCAACTGTTTTTCGACCTTGTATATTCCCACCTGATTAATTTGCGACAAAAATGCTTGTTTTCCATATACTGTCCTACTCCTTGTTCGATAAGTATACAATTACCCCATTTAATCTCTGCAAGTTATTAGAGTAAAATTGTCCTAATCATCAATTCTTCTAAACGATACTCGATTCGATTCGTTCACTTTGCTCTTCACTCGCAATGCTAATAAACCAAACTATGAAAAACGAGCCAGCAAAACTAAAAAATTCATAATTCACTGAGCATACGCGCATGTCCAAGTTAACTGGAACTTCAAAAAACCCGGAATAACGTCAGCGTCCATTTTTTTCCCCCGCCGAAAGCAGCACCGCGTCAGCTTTATCCCGAAATTCAGCGCGAAAACAAGAAACTCGCTTCCACGCCGACAATGCGCCTGGTGTTAGCGCGAATGCAAATAAAAAGGTACTAATCCGCGCGCGCGCGCGCACGTATACCCGCCGAAACGTGCGGCGTCGTACGGCGCGGACTCCTTTTTTTTTTTATCTTTGCGCGGACACGTGCTAAAATTGCATTTCCGAAAAGCTCCGGCCCGCGTTTGCCTAATTTATTTTGTTCGCAAAGCCGCGAGAAAAAGTTATGTATATGTCCGCGCAAAATTCAGTCCCGTATGAGTACGTCACCGGCGGCGGTTGCCCTCTTCGTTTTTCGCGAATAGACAAATTTCGAATATTAAAAGATGAGCAGAAACGGATTATTAAGATTTGCGCGATGCAAATGAATAAGAAAGTAGTACTTTGAAAGTAAGACACTAAAAGCTGTGCGTAACGGTAGACACGCTATAAACCGATGTGCGCTGGGCTACAGCTGTAAATTAAAAAAACAACCGACGTGCACAAGAGTTGCACATTTTTCATGCGTCCCGTATCTCCCTTTGTCTACCTCTAACGGTTGGTCGTTCAATTAGCTGTCACATTCGTTTAACGGTTTGGCGGACGATCTCGTTATCAAAAAAGCCTTTAAAACTTTTATTGTACGTCAATCTGAATTGTACGCGGAAAGTTTATTGAGGTATTCATAAAAATAGCAAATAAGTAGTATATTATTGTAATAAGAAAAGATGAAGAATCGAGTAATTTATTTTGCGCGCTTGACAGCTCGATTTGCGTAAAAATTTCAGAATATTTTGAATCATCTTCAAAATCTTCTACGAAACAGCAAAATTCTCACAATACAGATTCCTGATGTACGCTTTTCTCCAAAAAATAGTGTTAGGAAATTACAAAAGAAAACTTGAAATCCATTCGAACGCCAAAGAGTATATTTATGTCCCAAGTCCCGCTGCGTAAACACGAGGCATACCTATACCTACATCAACATCTCGCCTCTACTCGTAGAGAGAGAGAGAGAGAAGGAGCACGTCGTTAACGCGATATATCCCGGATAAGCGCGGAAAGAGTGAAATCGCTCGATTATTCATTGCGTCACGGCGGTATGCGTGGTGTTACGTGAATTATCTCGACTCCTCGTGAAACCAGTTGGCCAGCTGCTGCTGCCGCTGCTGTCCCCCTCCCTTGACCCATTACCTGCAATCGGGAAAATCCTGTGAATTTTCCGGTTCCCGCTGCGGCGCGGCCGGATTCTTTTTTCGTTCGACCCGCGCGAAAACAAACAAAACGCCTGGGAATCGGTCGCGCGAATTCCACTGGATTTAATTTGCGATTGGGAAATAGGCCAGTTCGTGGTTGGTTATTTTTTTTTTTCTTTTTTTGTAACTGAAAAAGCAAATGGACATTTAGAACTTGTTTACATTCAAGTGGTTCGAATATAAGAAATTTGAGAGATTATTTAAGGTATTGTGATAAACGAGAGATTTTCTCTTATATCATTTTTTCGATTTATTCCGAGTGTTGAACACTCATGGCGCTGCTCAATTTCCTTCGATTCAGTATTAATCGACTGATAAAGAATAAGTTTTAATTTATTCCTTCGATTTGAGTTTATTTATTAAAAAATTAGATTCGATTCATTGTTTCGATTTGCATTGAATTCCCTATTATTTATTTACTAAAGAAAACATTACTCAATTAAATTTTTTTGTTAGTAAAGCACAAAAAGTACTTATCATTTCCGCTAAAATAGAGAATAATGTTCACAGCCTAGTACGACTTTGCATACACATTCCTAAGATTCCCTCAGTTACACAAGAGGAACGGGAAAACACGTTTATTTTCAAGACCACGATCCCTTCTTTAAAAAAACGATGCTTAGCCGGATGTTACAAGAGTGATCCGATTGGTTCTCCTCTCTCAAAAAAAATTGATGGCCGGAAGTAGTAAAGTATGTTAAAATTCAGTGTGACTGGATGTTGAATTTAGGTGGTAAAATTAAAGAATCGAATTCTTAAACATTTAATATTCATGAAATTATAATGGAAAAAATATTTTGAATTTATATAATGAATAAATTTCTAATATGTTCCAGAAAAAGCGCCTGAATTTAGCTATAGTAAGTAATAAAATTTTGTTTAATTGTCTACTCCTAATTCTCTGCATAGTAGAAACGCCATTAATTCAATTATTTGAATCGTTATATAAAACATCGCGCTTATAATTGGCCAAATTGTACGTTGACTTTTGCGAAATTACGTGCGCATAATATGTATTGCTGTCTTTCTCATTATACATACTTGCATCTTGATTAGTCGACAAGTGTTCGGGACTGATTAAAAAGAGACTGGAGACTCATGCATAAGATTAGGGTATTATGCGATCATTAAAATCTGTTTTTCATTGCATACTTTTGAAATTCACTTATTGATATATTCACAGATGTTATTTGAGGAATTACGTTATTAGAACGATTTCGGTACTTAAATAAGTAAATTTCTACATTCATTGTAGCTCAGTTGTATTGTGTTGTGCGTAGTTGTATTCAAACAATTATAAGTAGATTAATAAGTACATACATATAATTGAATAGTTCATTGTTGCTTGTCTGGCCTACAGAATATTTGTAATGCAAAGGTACACACCTGCTTGACCTATGCATAAAAACATTTCACATCCGAATCTATTAAGCATTTTTCATCGCTGGACTTTGCTCTCGAATCGTAATTTCGTAATTACAATGCCTTTGATTTTCATTATCTTTGTTTTTTCGGCGATACAAGAAGCCTTGATTGAAAACGTCACGGAAAGCTGTCGTGTGCGTCTTACACAAATTAGACGTCGAAACTGATTGTATTAATGTTTTACAACGAGCTCGACAATGCTTTACAACATTTTAATCTAAGAGGATAAGCGGGTTATGGAAATTTACGTTATTTTCATTTACAATCGAGGTGTAATGACATTTTAATTTAAAATCCGGAATTTTTTAATAAATTGGATCTTATGAAAGTTCTCGAGGCAATTGGAAAATTTGAGAGTCTTTGATATAGACCTTATAAAATGGACTAAAGAATTATGTGATTTGTACAAAAAAATATTATTTATGGAATAATTATAAATTCATAAATTTTTATGAAAATATTCGGTATGAATTTATCGGCAGTATTTTGTTTACTTTCTGTCTAAAAACAAGGCGCTTGCTGTTAAAAAATATCGCAAAAATGAAAAATTAAAAAAAAAACGTTTAAACTAATTTATCCATATTTGCAGAAAAACAAAGAACCAGGTTGCAAGCAATAATGAGCAAAAAATGATGAAATTATTACATTAATAACTATTAAATAGTTTTTCATTGCACTTATTTCAGTTCAATGATTCTTATTATAAAATATCAGTAAATTATTTGTCATTATTATACATTATTAAAGTAGGATTTTAATAATAAGATCTGAAATGAAACTGGGTTTTTACGCTCTTAAGGTCACTCTTACTTTATAATATACTTATGTAATTTACGTCCTGCATGACTCACCTACATATGCAATGTCACATCGTCGAACGTCTTATTCCTTCGCTCGGCAATTTGATGAAGTACAAATCAATAATTTGTTTAAGTAAGCATTGGTTATACACCAGTGATAAATCAATTTGTCAAATTTAAAGTGCATTCGTGTCTTAGAAGTCAGTGGGAAGAAAAACTAAAGATTTATAGTTGATATAAAAATATAATGACCTTGTCGGCGATGACGGGACATTATTTTTTGAATTACGTAGAAAATGATTCTATGCGATAATAGTTTTGAGTATAAAAAAAATTTTATATTCATTAGTAAATCCGTACCTGCACTGTGTATTTTCTCTTGCATTATATCATAGATATGTCCGTCAAGTAGCCTGTGGATATAAGACACAATATTAAAAACTCGTTAAGATGTTCGTTAATCTTGAAAGTGTAAAAGAAAACAGCGACTTCATTAATTTTTTGTTATCTTTTATTTACTAAACAATTTATATTTAAATTTTCAGATGCATGCAGCCATCGTAAAAATTCATAGCTTCAACTTGTGCAGCAGCTTTTTATTTTTAAAGAAGATTCAAAGGAAAGCTGTAGAAGAATTTCTTAATGAATTTTTTTTTCATCTTTTTAAAAATCGGCACATTTCAGCGTATGAAAAATGTGCAAATGGAAATAAAGTTTCCTTTAAATTTCAAACAAAATTTTATTTTAATTAGCAGAGTTTTATTACAGTTTTCATAGTCTATTCTTAAAAAATTTCACAACATTTTTTAAAAATCGCTTTATAATTTATTGGTGGCCGACCGTAGAACCTTTCGCTTGCTGGAAATTCAGATTTGTTACAAAGTTGACTTCCAGAAACAAAACAAAAAAAAAATAAGCAAAAGTGTCCACCCACTGATCTTAGCAGTAGTCGCTTACAGGTTTACTCATTGCGCTGCAAATTTTTTTAAGCAGGACTTATAAAAAATAAATTGTTAAAGCGCCGTTTCTACAACTGCTTTTCTGAAATCGATGCTTAATTAACACACAATGGTGCTATAAAGCAGAATAATAAATATAGTAAATCAACTTTCTAAAAATCTGCTCTTTGAACGTAGGAAACCATTATATTTCAATATAAAATTACTGCAATTATCATACCGCGAACAGCAATCCTTAACATTGCAACTTCCAAAAATCATTCCCCGTTCCAAAATTAGCCCTCGAACAAAGCCGAATGCGTTTTTAGGTCACGATCAGCGGCCGTTTCCTCGCCAACTCTCCCTCTCACTATCCTCCTTCCGGCCGAAAGCGCGCAGCCGCGTTAAAATATCCCATAAAAAAAGATTAGGCTCCGAATTTCGGAGCCCGGAGAGTCACCGTCTATATACATCCCGAGCGGAGCGCGGCGAAATCGCGCAAGAAAGAAAGGCGCGCGCGAGCATTACGTTCGCTCGCGCGGGAGAAAGAAAGAGCCGGAATCCGCGCGCGTAACAGCCTTGCCGGCGGTTATGCAAGTCATCTCGAGTGAAAGAGAGAGAGAGAGACGGCGGCGGCGGCGGTCAGCGAAAGCGATCCTATATATACTTGTTTTTGGAATGGCCTCCGGATATGTACGGGAACGCCTGCCGTGATAACGCCGTGATTTTGAAATTTGGGGAAGGAACGGAAGACCGGGTTGAGCTGAAGTTTCGGCTTCGCTGCCGAGTTATTGGCTGGATTTTTTGGACGCCTGTCAAGAGGTTGTCGCGTGCTTTTAATCGAGTTTGATAATAGACATTCAGTTTTTATAGGCTTTAAAATTCTAACGTTTGAATGTTTTTTAACGCACGTTTGAGGAAAGTTGCTAAAACCGTAAATTCATTCTGACTTTTGTATGAAAACCACAAACGTCATCCAAAAAAAAAAACGTTTGTTTACTTTAAAAGTTGTGTTTCCTCGTCAAAGGAAAATTTAGTAGAATTGGAAGATATAATAAACGTCAAAATCCTATAAAATTCCGTTGCTAAAATTTTCTCCATTCTTTATTCAATCTCGTAGCATTTAGCATTCGCCAAAATTACCAACGACAATTTTAAAAATAATTCACTTTAAATTGATACATTCCAAGCGCCGATAAATATTTAACTAATCCAATCGCAAAAACAGCGCGAATGACGTCGACGCTGAACTCGCAAAATTTTAATTGCATTTACGTCTTTCAGCGGCAGTTCCTAAAAACGGCTGGCTTTTTTTTTTGTCCAAATTAAAAGAGACCCGTCAAAGTAAAAGGTTATAATAGAGAAAAAGAAACTGCCAATCTCATTTGAATGTCGAGAGAGCGAGTTGGCGCCGTTGTCTCATTCCTGTTTCTCCTCCGCTGGGAAAACGAACCGCCGCCGCCTCTCTGCAGCGCGCGACTTTTCGCGAGGAGCTGCGCGATGTTTACCCTCGGCAAAATTGAAATTGACACAGTCCGAGTCGAGGAGGTTTTCTGGAAAGTGCCGCCTCTTCCTCCTTCTTGTTTTGCCTGTTTTATCGCGGACTGCATGCGAGAATGATCTAAGCGCGATGTGCGCTTGGAAACTTTCTGGAAGCGTCGTAAAAAGCTCTCGAAAGAGGAGGATTGCGAGCGAATGCGGTCTCGATTGAAATGAATTTAATCGAAATCTACTCGACGGTGTGATGTAGGAAAGACTTTTGCGGATTTATTTAAAGGATTCTTCGTTTCGGATTCGGCATTTTACAACTGGATTTAGGAGCGAGTAGTCTAATAAATACTCTCGTAAACCACTTTCCAAATTCTGAAAAGCGTTTACGAGTCGATTACCATAATATCCCCAATAAAATTAAAATTGTGTCATCTCATTTACATTTTACTTTTCGAAAGTTTCAAAATTCTTTGCATTTTATTGTTTCGATCCGTACTTATACTATAGTTGGCCATTTGAAACCTTCGAAAGAAATATTCCCTCCCGAACGGCGTCGGGATAATCATGAAAATCACAGAAAAGACGTTGAAAACCTTGCTTCTCTCAGTCGATGCATACTTTTGTAGAGTGAAAACATTGGATAATCACCGTTGGCCAATCGTCAGGAAACTGTGACACAATCAAAGTCGAGACTTGTCTCCGGGTGTACCGTTCCGACAATGGAATCCTTCGCTCCGACGCCGAATCGAAGAAGCCGAATTTTTCCGTGAACTTTCGGTAATGACGCTTCTAACTGATGGAAATACCGATCTCTGCCGTTGAACGTGGAAACTTATCTGGGCAATTGCCTATGGATCTGGGAAGAAATAGCAGCACGTTTAATAGATGTAGGTTGAGATTAGGGCAAAATAGTCGGTCGTCCTTTGTGGATTAACCGGAAATTTGATACAACCTGCGTTCATCCCTTACAGGACTGTAATTTTAATTTAAAAAAGGTTTAAGCAAAGTTGTTTATTGAATTAAATAATATTGTCTATTGAATTGGATACTTTAGAAAATGAATGTTCGATAGCCACTAAAAGGCTCAAATTTGATGTATTTTATGGATTTATCAAATTCACATGGAAATTGAAGTTTCAAAGAAAAAAAAAAAAAAAAGAAACAGGTTTTTTTACGATACGTAGTTGAGAATGTTTTCCTTAAATACTAAAACAACGGCGGGTCACTGCTCAGCATTGCGTCAATCTTACTGGTTATTTTGCATACTTACTTTTCGAACGACCATAAAAAACTATTCTGATAGGTATTCTTTCGCTGTTAGATAAAGAAGGATCCGGTAATGGACCAAACTTCTTATTTTTCAATAATCGAACGGGGAACCAAAGAACAAAGTTTTAAAAAAATGAATATTATGTACTGTCATCGCTGTTTTAAGGTGTTTTCGCAGCGCGTAAATCAATGTTATTTGTTACATAAGGGCTCCTTCGAAAAATGTAAAACTCGTGACGTGTGGCCACACTTAACATAACACCTTCGCATTGTACAATGTGTAAATTGGACATTGTTTTCGGTGCGACCGAATCTGATTTTTTCACTTAATGTACAGCGTATTCTCGTTCTCATCCGATAATTGTCTAGGCTTCACTTTTCGATTAATACGGCATTGTTTCTGCGTCAATGATCATAATCAGCGGAAATTGACAAAATACTTGGGGCTGTTTCGAAAGCATTTGCGTTGCGCGAAAAAGGAGCTTCTTAATTCGTATTATAAAAATAAATCATTGCAGAGTCTCCGTCTGCGGCAATATTTTCCCTAACAATTAAAGCAACTCCGAGGCCTCATTGAGCCATCGCAAATTGTTCGAAATTTTCAAAGCTCTCGCCGGCCGACCTGAAATAGCCAAAAACTATCCGAAACCTTCGCTCCGCACAAAAAAAACCCAAGAAATTCACACCTCCGAGCGGCCGAGAGAGACGAAGCCGCGGCGCAATATACATTCGCAGGTGAAAAAAGCCGAGAAAAAGAAGCCGCGGCGATTTTCTCGACTTTGGGAATGAATATTTATGGGGCATGACCCTCGATGATCATTATTCCAAAATGTTCCGCCGAATAAATATTTAACTTGCGCGCGCGCGCGCGGGAGATTCACGGAGAGGCGGGCACGTACGGCGAGGAGATTTCGCGCGCGCACAACGGGCAGCCCGGCCGGCTCTTAAAGTCGCGCGCGTCCCACATTTTTTTTTGTGCGACGCGCCGCCCCCTCTTTGAAAGAGGACAGCGACCCATTTAGGCCTCATTGTGTCCGGAGTTTTTCGAGCGGACGAGGAGCCGTCCGAGGAGACGGAGGCGATTGCTGAAATGAGATCTGCTTGGAGGTAAATGTCTCTCCGCGACGCTGTTCGGTAATCCGTTTACGGTGGGGACGTTCGCAATGGTTTGTAATGCCTATGATTATTCTTGGGTTTTAGAAGAATTTTAATTTGAGCGGCAATCGTTTGCATAATTTTTTTCTGTATGTTTTTTTTTTTTTTTTTTTAATTTATGGGTTCGTTAACAATTTTTTTGCGCGATTAAAGTAACTTAGTCATTTATGAGATTGAAATTTATTTTTACAGAAATGCATAGGCTTGCAAACGCTAATTTATTTAGCAAAAAACTTGAGCTTAAAAAAAACACTAATTTGCACTCTAATCAAGCGAGAACCATCGGGCCAAATGGAATACGATCGTTATTGTTTTATAATGTTAAAAGTTTAAAATTCCGCGCGTAGAAATAGTTGATGTAACTATTTAGCAGTAGCAAAAGTAATATCGATTGCGCGCAGCCAAATATTAAGCAGAGAAAGTCAATGAAATCGTGGTATGCGTGCAGGATAGCTTAAGGAACGAAGTAGTGAGTTTTCGCGGCGACCGAAGGCGATCTTTTAAATTAATTTTTTATACTGGAAACTGTTGAGTAGCGGTACTTGATTTTTTTTAAATTGTTTATTACCAATTGTTAAAAAAAATTTTTAAGTTTACTTATAGATGGGCAAGTAATTTTATAATCTGACCTCTTCGGGACTAGTTTTAGGTACAATCGAATAAAAATAGGATGAAATTAATTTATTAATGGTTAATAAAAGTTCATTTGGATCATTTTATAAATTTAAAGTAAGACTTATAGTTTTGTAAACTGAGTATTTTTACAAGAAGGGGTACATCTCTTTTGACTATGAAAGTAACTTTATGACACATGAAAATGTTACAGTTACAAGTAATAGTAACTTGCACGAAGAGCCGTTAATTTCCCCTCGTGAAACTTGTAGATTTAAAACCATACAGAAAATAAATCACTCAAAGCTCTTCGCCGTTAAATCCCGTAACAGATTTGACGTTTTTATAGGAAATTTCTAAATATCTGAGAAATTCCCAAGCTCTCCGACACATTTAAGCCGAGAGAATTTTCACCAATTTAGCTCCATATTTGGCGCAACAACTAAATACTTCACATACTTTTACATAACGCATATTTACTCAGTACACAAAATTGCATTAAAATACAATACGTCATACATCGTGCAACGCACATCCTAAAAACCGCGTCGAACAGCGAGAACCGAAACCGAGCGGAAAAAGAATTTTAAATCGAGGACGAAAAAATGAGCGGCCACTGCGACGCATCTGCCCGACAATGCCATAAGGTCTTCTCTCGACCCCGCTTAAAAACGCCTTAAGTTCGACGGGAATCTCGCGCGGCGCGCAAACGTACCCAGAAAAGAAAATCGGAATATGCGCGTATACATACGCGTAGGCTTGCGCGCGTGCGGACAAGGACGCCTTATGTAACGGTATAATGATATGCAGCTATGTCTCGACTGTATTAGAACTGATTATACCGCTTCTATTTCGAGCCTCGCTCCGATGTGCCTTTGGGGCTTTTGATGATCTGGTATTTTCGCGATGAGTTACTTATTTTATGAGGTCACGGTGTATCGGCGCGGATAGTGATGATAGTGCGCAAATAATTACGTAATTTTTACGCTTTCGGTTGGCAATGGAAGGAAGGCTCGTATATCGTCGACGATAACGATTGTTAAGGTAATTGATTGCCTTGTTAAACATTGGACGTCGATGATTGCCTGTCAATCGTTTTTTGACAAATGCTTTTATTGTTAGTATTTAGATAAAAAAAAAAACCTTTCTAACTAATGTGTTTTTAAGATTTAATACGCGCTGTTACGATTTATATACGAAAATTATAATTTGTATTTAAAGTGTGTAATTTAATATAAAGTAAATATAGTATATTGCATAACTTTCTGCATTTATCAATATCAACGCATTAAATAAGAAAGCCCATTAAAAAATTCCTTTTGTTAATTACTTAACCAACGCTGACGAAAGGATTTCACCGTACGAAATCAGAGCCCCCTTTAAAAAAAAAACGTCCCAATCAATAAATTCCGTACATCTCAAAAAAATGACGACAAACGGAAAAACAAATCTATCCCTTATTAGCTCTAAGTACAGACCGCCGCGGCGGCGGCGGCGGCGGCAGGCAGCGATCGCGACCAAGTGGAACAAGCCGAGTACGGCAAGACGGTCTTTCGCCCGCTTTAGGCCACGGGTCGCGCGGGCAACTTTTCCCATCCGCTACCGATCTCGAACGTTCCCGGCTTTTAGTCGCGGCCGGCGCTCTCGGAGAAAGGCCCGCGGTCGCGCGCGCGCCGCGGGAAATACGAAAATCCGCGCGCTTGCATAATAATATACAACGCGGCGCCGCAGCCCGGAGGAAGGAAGCGAGCGCGCCTCCGCCCGCGACTCTCCGAGCGTTAAAAAAGTCTCGTTGACACAGTTCATTAGGAGAGGCGGCGGCGGCGGCCCGCGTATCGCAATAATATGTGGGTACGCGAGCGCGCGCGCGCCTCCGAGCCTCGTCGACACTTTCACCCCGCGCGCGCCGACACTTTCACTATTGAAAATTAGCCTTGTCCGCGCGCGCGCGCGCGCACGCGTAACACTACTTAGCGCGCGGATCCGGGCCGCCGCATCTTCCCGAGAAAGAGAAGCGAAGGTCGAGCGCGGGGTTTTTTTTTTTTTTTTTTTTTTTCACCGATATGGGACGACGAGCAAGGCGACGGGGGAAATTGGGTTTGCGCAATTTTTGGTTAATAGTGGTGCTTTTGTTTTTGGTTTAAGGAGGAACTGACGAGGGGATCTATACTAATTGGGTTGGATTAAAATTCTTATTTCGGAAGTGCAGATTATTTTGAGATTTTTGTTGTTATTAGTTATTTATTGTAATGACTACATTTCGGAAGCACTTGACACTAGGCGTTATAAATTATCATTTCAATAGTAGCAGTGTCAATTAAGAAGATTTAAACATCTTTGAAATGAATATAACTTGTCGAAATCAGCATTTGTCGAGGTAAAGGCAATTTTTCAATAGATTTTAATGACTGGAAGCAACAATAAATTAATTTTCTTTATTATCCTACTGCGATAAGCAAAGAGAATTATTGTACAGTATAGACAATAAATCAATTACAAAGTACATTGTGAAAAAACTTGACGATTAATTCAAAGCTCTTATATTCTAATTTAAATCGGTTATTTGATCTTTAAAAAATAGAGTACAATAAAAATTCGAGTACTAATGATTTAGCCGTTTAAAATTTATGTTAAAAGTTAATTTAATTTTGGATAAGTAGTAAAAATGAGTTTTTATTGGCTTCAACTTATGTTACATAGCCACTTAATTTTGAATCTTACGTAGTTATAAGAGGCTCCATCTACGTGTTAAATGAATTATTAAATCAAAACTGCACGAACAACTGCAATATCGACGCAGACTTCTGGCTTATCATAAGAAATCGGTAAATGTTCGATTTCTAACTTAACGACATCTTTCTTTAAATCGCTGATGTAATTATTCACGATTTCTTTTATACATTTTATATCGGCTAAGTTATTTCATTTGTATCGACATTTAAATTTAAAAATGTCTTTAAAACCTGTTTTATAATATTAATCGCTATTGTAATGAGTTGACCAGGAGAGTCTCACTTGTTTATCACGGATTTTGTTCAAACTTTGGGATATTAAAATATGAAAGGCGCCGCGCGCTTTTTCAAATCCTGAGTTCTTTTAGCTAAAAGCTAAGAAAAATCGATATTTGTTCAATCACATATAACTTTTCAACTATTAATTGTAAAGTATTTTAACTCCCGGCATTCGAAAGGTGAGGTCAAATCCTGTCGATTAAAAAAAAAGACATCCAAAAATCTTCATTTGTACAGAAGTTATGGCTCAACAAAAAATGACCATTAAAGTAGCATAAAAATATCCACAAAAATTCATTGACGTAATTTTAGCTTCTTTTATTACAAATTTTTATTTAGCTACAACTTTTGAACAAATAAAGATTTCTGGATGTCGATTTTTTAATCGAAAGGATTTGATCTCACCTACAAAATTCCGGGAGTTAAAATATTCTACAATAAATTAACAGTTAAAAAGTTTGTATGCGATTGAACAAAAATCGATTTTTCTTAGCTTTTCGCTAAACGAGTTCATAACTTTTGAAAAATCGAGCGTTTGGCCAAACGAACGCGGCTTTTTTCATGTTTTAACATTAGAAAACATGTCCCAAAGTTCGAACAAAATCCGTGACCCAAACAAGGGAGACTTTCCTGATGAGTAATTTATGTGCACGAATTAATAATAAATTAATTTTTTTTATACATAAATATTGAACAAGATATTTTCTTCTAAATAAAATGCTGTTTTAATTACAATGCATTTCAGTTACGCTTCATTTATAGTTAATTAATAGTAGTTATTATATTATAAAACGTTTCAATTAGGTATTTGAAGATAAATGTGTCAGACATTAGCTAAATTACTTTTCAAGACATGTCAATTATTTTACTTCTTCTTTATAATTCTAAAAACAATGTTTATTTACTTCATTCTATTGTCTTTAATGTTAATAAACAAAAGTAATCTCATTTCCTCAAAATCAATTTTAAAGTATGTCCGGGCAACGTATCAAGTACTCATTTCATTAAACGAGCATGAACAATTGCCCTTCTCTTCGCGACTCTCTCACCGCAAAGTATCGCGGAAAGTCACTCGATCGGTGCCTTTGTCCGTCAGTCCAAAACAGAGGGCAATTACAATTTGCGTCAGTGCCGGGGCATATATGCATCAAAACAACAAAATACCGCGGACCGCGACAAAGGAACAGAATTTCAACTTGCAAGATTCGAACCGGTGCTCGACCGGATGGCGCTGCTTTGCACTATACTGGTTCCCCTTCAATTATTTTTTTATTTTTTTTTTTTTTATACGTTTTGCGCACAATATTCGCCGCGGACACTTTGTCCGGTTACTTTTTCGCAGAGTCACGCGCAACGATCAGATCGCGAAGTCAGAGGGAAAGAAAGTATTTTATATGCACTTTTTTTTGGGAACTTTTTATGGCTTTTATTTCAGTATGGTAATAAATAACATGTAATAATGGATGTTAATTACAAAACTCGCTTAACATCTAACTCGTTTACATAAAATTAATAAGGCACTGATGTAGAGGATTCACACGCGAATCTCGTATTGCTGATCGTCAGCACAATCGTCAGATCAATTGACGAAACAGTTTCGGAGGAAAAAAAAATCCCTCGGTAAACAAGTGCCAAAGTATCGGAATGATGTTAAAAAATGTATGATGGGCGTTTTCTGCGGGAATAAAATAGAAACAGAAAGAGGCTAAAGTATAAAATTTTGATTCTTTAATAATTCAGCATAATCGTTATAAACATAAAATCCAATTTCTTCTTGAAAACAAAGTTAATTTAGAAGTAAAAGTATACAATTCATTAAAAATATTCGCTGGTACCAAACAGAAAACTAATTGCTCGTATGTTCGTGCTAACTTATGTATATTATGTTTATTCGTACCAGAAATAAATATATGTATAAATGCCGTCGTAAGAAACATTATGATCGCTCGGCGCTTCCAACCTTCTAACATGGAAGAACCAAATTTACAATATCTAAAACTATGCTCCAGAAAGGATGTAGAAAAAAAAAATTATTCATGAATCTTCATTATACGTTATACGCAAATTCTTATCGCTTACACAAATTTATAATTGTACAGCGCAATTTTCTTATAATATTAATTTTTGGCACTCATTCATTGTGAAATTGACGTTTCACAAACTCTACTAGTCGATTCTTTAAGCAGCACTTTCTCGAGACTACGTTGGCTCGCCGAACAACGGCTGTCAGAAAATTCTCCGCAAGTTTACCGCTGGAATTGCCAAAGAAATGTGGCTTACAACTTATTTTCACTACGTGCAAAGAATAACTATTTGACCAGTTCGCGCATGAAAAAATTAATTTTCTAAAATATTACTTCAAGATTATCGTAACTCGAACGAATGCAATTCATTCTCGGCGCGGAAGTAAAATTTTACAGAACCCCGTTGCGTCTAGCAACGATTGGTCGAACTATACAATGACGATTGTAATGCCCGACGTTGAACAATATCGTTTCATGCATCAACTTGTCCCAAATTCGTGCTTCTACGAGATCAGTTGTTGCCGTGTGACAATCCGTTGTTCGGCGATCAGCGTAATGTGTTCGTCTCGAGACAGCCTTTTTACGTAACCTACTCTCATTCGCTTTGTACTCTGTCTCATACGCACTAAAAACTCATTCGTCCCGTCGAATTTCTTCTCCGCACCCAACGCTTCGCGTACGTGTTATTAAAAAAAAAAAAAAAATACAAAACAAACAAACAAACGATGCATTTAAAAAGAAAGTCTTCGCAATTCATCCGATCTCTCTGCATGTGATTTCTTCCTTTAAGTTGGAGCAAATCCGTAGAACGTGAAAATCAGTCTGAGATCGATGAAGAATCGCACTAGCCTAATCCAGAGTCCAAAATTTATGTATAAAAAAAAAAAAATAATAATAAAATAATAAAAAATAAAACAAGTAGAGAAGCAGTGATCACTGCAATATACGAGGTGCCGCAGAAGGAAACATATCCCAAAGGACAAGCAGTTCCTTCCGCAATCGCACCTCTTTCCGTCGGCGGTAAAAAGAACAAAAGGCGGGAACGAAGCGATTCGTTCGGAGGACCGTTATCTATCATTCGTCGTAATCGCCTCGGTTGTCGATGAACACCCTGTTCCTGAGTCCGCTGTCGGAGATGTAGGCGGTGGCCATTTTGTACTGGTTCGGGTAGACCGTGCCGTTTTGGCTCTTCTTCTGCTGCTGTTGCTGCTCCTGCTGCTGCTGCTGCTGCTGCTTGTTCTGCTCCTGCTGCGCCTCCTGCCTCTTGCTCTTCTCTTTGGCTTCGATCTCCGCCTGCTTCTTCTCCTTACGGCTGTAGGCCTGCTTGTAGAAGTCGCGGAACAGGAAGTAGAAGAGGACGGCGTGCATGCCGATCCACCAGACGAACGCCTTCGGATAGTCGCAGTCGATGAAGAGCAGCTGGAAGGCGTGGACCATCACGAGGACGAACTGAATCATCTGCAGGGCGGTCAGGTACTTCTTCCACCAGAGGTAAGGCTGGACTTTCGGGCCCAGAGCGGCCAGCAGGTAATACGAGTACATGACGATGTGGACGAACGTGTTCAGCAGGCCGAAGAAGGAGCTGTGACCACCTGCGGGACGGGAGCGAAAACAATTCGTTATCCTATGCTCTCCAAAATAGATATTCGTACGGTATATATCCTTTTACGGGTAAAATATTACGAGCGAGCACCGAGAGTACAATGGACTCATTAACCCGACACTGCTCGCTTTGTTTGAATGAAAAGATTTTAATTAAACCGAACGAGATCCGTCCGAAATGGAAACAAAGATCTTGGCCGAACGAGGTGAACGTTGCCAATTAAGGGTATATATAACTAAAAGCCTCGGCTTACCCGGTGAGAATTTAACGCCGAACCAAACTGACAGCGGCATGATTCCGTGATGAATCACGTGGAGAGTGGAGATGTGATCGTTCTTCTTACGGAGAACGAAGAAGATCGTGTCGGCGAACTCGATGAACTTGGAGAAGTAGTACCACCAGCAGCCACGGGCCATTCGCATGGCTTGGGGACTGCGCGAGTAGTCCACCGGCTGACACCTGAACGAATAGTCGCCTCCCCAGCCGGACGCCAAGCACTGGAATTCACGATAAATTGATGAATTATTTTCGTTTCTTCGGAAAAAATGTTTTTGTTCGTTTAATTTGCCAATTTTAATGTGAAACTTTATGTGTACGGGGTTTTTGTAAATTATAAGCCTTATCGCTCGTTTATTTTAGGATCAAAACTGCAATCAGCCTACAGATAGGATCTAATCTAATCGAAATAGATTAAACGTCACAAGATCTCGAGCTTTACAATCGTTTCGCTGCCTCGTAATAAATTCATATCCGCGATCCAGCGGCAAAAAAACTTATCATCAAAGGCAATACCCATCAGCTGCAAATTAACTAGTATTCGCGGGAAGGGAAAAAAGATGAATGATTACCTCGTAGAAGAGCCAGGATGAGAATACGACCTCGAACAGATTGTACCATATCATAACTTTCCTGAGATCGAACGGCTTTCTGTTCTCCATGAGTTTGGGCCCAAGGACTTTGGAAAAGTAGGCGTAGAAGAGGCAGATCAGCAGAGTCGGCAGCGGTCCGCTCATCAAGAACCAGTCGTTGACCCTGGGATCGCTCTTGTTGTCCATTATGTCCCGATAGCCGTCGTAGACGGTTCGCACTAATTGCGCCATCTGGAACAAAGAGGGAAATCATCGGCTTAATAGGCAATCCTCCGTCTCCGCTTCTCGCTTATACATATACGCCGGAAATTTAAATTCGATCGCAATGTTTTTATATTTCGATATTCCAGGAAGCGAATGGAAGCGAGGATGATGCAGCAGTTTTTTTTTTCATTTTTTATTTTCAGAAAAATAAGCTCCGTGGGAAATGGAAACTAATAACCGGGTTTCTTTTTTCCCCGATGGATTTCAGATTAATTAATAAAACAGCTAATGCTGTTTGCACGTTCCGACGCGGTGATTATCGTTGAATGTGTATTCATAAAAGCGCGGGTATAGGGTAATTGCAAGGAATCCGCGCGATTAATAATGCGCTCTGGCTCGCAACCGAGTCTTACATAATTCCAGAGCATTAATCTGCTCTAATTTATTGGCTTCTGTCGCAAGTCCGTTACGATTTCGTTTGTGGAAGGATCATTAGCGGTTTGCATGTGGAAACGGAGCGGTATATTGCGATCGGCCTTAAAAAAAAACTGCCGTATCAAAGCATAACGTATGTGCGCGCTGCTTTGCGAAACGAAATCCATCAATGAAAGGAGGTGTCATAAAAAGCAGCTCTGTATATGTACCCGCGCCTCCAGCTCCGAGGCGTCGAAAATTCCATTTCACGCGAGAGAGGTAAGCTCATCTAGAATGTATCAATCGCTCGTTAAACCTTCCTCGTCTCGCGGCTCGAAAAGACAAAAAGGCGCGCGAAGGATTCCCAGCCGATCCCGCCAAACCAGATCCGGATAATCCGCGAGCGGCGATTCGCGAGCGCACATCCGTTCTCGTGCGTAATTGCACCGAGCTCGGTAATTACCTTCTGGGGAGAGGTGTGTGTATGCAGCCTCGAGAACCTTCGAGTCTCTCTCTCTCTCTCTCTCTCTCGCTCTGGACCTGCCGGCGAGGTCGCCCGGTGTTTCCGTTTTTCGCGCTCCTCCGCCGTCTATGCGAATTAAGCGCAGCGCCGAGCGCTTACTTATGTGTCGCTCTTTTCTGCGTCTCTCCTTTCACCGACCGCGCCGAGCCTTCGCGAACCTTCCCGCGAGAAGGAGAGACCGATAACCCGCACCCCTCGAGAATATTCGTCGCTGTAGCTTGCCGGACCGAGGGCCGTTTTTAGGTAAAATAAGACAAGTTCGCCCGGTAGTGACGAGCGCGATTCTAATTTAAAAAAAGATGCGTTCGAACGAACGTCCTCGAACGGCTAAATAAAAAAGAAAACACTCCCGAGCCGGAATCGGCTCGAACGGGGAGAAAAATCGATCCGCCTCCGATTTCAGACGAATCTCGAAGCTAATCATGCAAAGTTCTCGCGTTGCCCGTGCGCGCCTCGTTTGCGCAACGGCAGTGCGCGCGTTATTAGAGAACGCGAGCGAGCGAGAGAGAGAGAGAGAGAGAGAGAGAGAGAGAGAAAAAGTGGCTTCGCCAAATAGTTCGCTCGCGCTCGCTCGCTCGGTCGCGGAACCCGTTTGCGTCCAGGAAAAATGCCGACCCATATCGCGACTCGAGCGAGCCGCCGCCGCCGCCGCGGCGGCCTTCCTTTTTTCAATTTTTCGTCCGTTCGCGCGGGGCTGATTAGCGAGTCCGCGCCAACTCGACTACATATATGTGAGCCACGAATTATATATTGTTGCGGGCCCTCTCTCCGCGATTTCGACACTTCCACGCGCTAAACTCCCCGGAGATCCGGATTTCGCAAGGAGGTTCGCGGCCGTCGCCGGATTTTCGAGGCGCGAGACGCGGCTCGCTTCGGTAACTTGCGAGAAAAAAAAGAACTATTCGTTAAATCGATGCCAAAAATCGTCGACGATGATACAGGTGAGAATGAAACTTTTTAATAACTCGACAAAGTCGATTGTCCTCCCCCCGGCCAATGAAACAGTTGCATCAAAGCATCGAAATTCGGCCGACGGCCGAGGGACCGAATTCAGCCGGCGATAAATTCAGTCCGCTGATGTAACTCTGACTTTTAAGCGGGATTTTAAGCGCGATTTGCAGGCAGCTCCACGTCCGCTCGCGTAACGGCGGCGGATTCGGTTTGTCTACCGGGCAATAAAGGATCGTCCCTCTCGAAGACGGCGAACGGGGCTTGCGCAGCTGTATTATGCGCGAGGCGCTAATTTCGATTTCGAGACCACCGACCGACGAATGCGTCGAACTTCTCTCTCTGCCTCTCTTGCGCGTTTCGGAATGCCGCGCTGCGGCGGCGGCGGCTCTAATATGAGAAAACTTTTATTTTTATGCTAATTAGCCGCACTCCGTAATCATGTAGTCCGCGCTCGACCTTCGCCGCCTGTTTGAGAAAAAGACGGAAAGTGTCATTGTTTTTATGGTTTGACTTGTGAAACGGATAAAATGGCGACGATGTTTATATACTAATTATTTTGTCGTTTTTACAACTTTTTACAATTCATCCCCGATTGAAAAAAAAAACCAGTTCGCCCATCGATATCGATACAAAAATAAGTAACAGCAAACGTTCCGCCCGGCAAAGACCGAAGCCGATCGGTCCGATCTCCTTGCCGTTTCTAAAAACGGCCGGACGTCGCAGCTCGGCGAAGCTCGCTCGTACGCGCAAAACGCTCGCAGCTGATCCCCAGCTTTTCCCGCGCGACATTATATACGGCTTCGCTTATTGTTCGCCGCTGTTGGCGCTGCCGATTGCGAAAAGGTGGAAAACTGCAGCAGCAGCAGTAGCATAAATTATACGACAAATTGTACGTACGGAGGCGAGTTTTGCAAGTAATAATTACGAAAAGTACAATAACTCGGCTTCTAAACAATATTTTTGAATTCTGAAAAATCGAGTGGATCTGTGCGTAAATATGCAACAAATCTATCGAGTTAAAAGATGATTTTTTTTTTATAACGCCTTGTTTCTGCGGCTTTTTAAACAATTAAATTGTTAATAACTTTTTAAATCTACAACTTATGATAAAAACACCCTCGATATTCGTAATCAGGAGGTCAAAATACGTCTAGAAACCTTGGGTGTCCTAATGGACCTCGATTTGCGACGAACACCCCCTTTGCTCCTAGACTAATAATGGTTAGATAATCACTTAAAAATTTTTACTTGAAAACCAAAATTAAAATGGGATATGGGACACCTTAGACCTAATTGCGTCTATTAAAAATGATAGAATATTAAAAATTACTAACATTTTAAATTGCGATTATTAAACGAAACTTGAAAAAATAGATTAGATACCATAAGTGAAGTATTATAAATTTTACATTTCGTGTTAACTTTAATAAGTAAGATAATTTTGAAGTTATTGCTATAAGTTTTTTTATGTAAACCATGGCTGTCAGCAGGTACATAGTGAACCTCGTGGGATTGGCATGGTAAATTTTTAGTAAAATAAATACAGTAATTTTACTTATTGTACTTCAATTGTACTTGTATTATATATTTATTATAGCGGACTTCATCGGGTAAACTAAAAAAATTATCAAATTGCTTCCTCTTTTTTTAAATACGTGTACATTTTTGTTATTTAAAATACTAATATCTGAAACGAAACTTGAAAAAGTAGATTAGATACCATAAGTGAAGTATTATAAATTTTTCATTACGCGTTAACTTTAATAAGTAAGATAATTTTGAAGTTATTGCTATACTTTTTTTTTAAATGCCTGTAAATTTTTGTTTTTTAAAATACTAATATCTGAAGTAATGAACCTTGAATAATACGTTTTTCGTTTTAAGGACCCCTTATTATTTTTAGCGTGAAATGGTAACGAATAACTTCTGTATGCAATTACTCAATATTTATCAGCATTAAACAGCAGTACATAAACTCATGCAGACGAGTTACCAGCGGCAGCGCGGAGAGGACGACCTTGGCGACCGCGATAGTCGCTCGGGCGTGCAGGGCTCGGAAAATCCTTTAATTCATAGCGCGCGCGCGCGCCGAGGCACAAAGAAACCCGCAATTTTTGCCGGCCTCGCGCGAATTAATTAAAACGCAGGCTGGCGCAGGGGGGAGAGGGAGGACTCTGATTGCCGGTCGCGCCGCGGCCCTCTGCGTAAGACGCCGTTCGCTGATTAGCCGGTTAGCGGCTTAATGCCGGGGTATCGACGCTGCTTTTTAAGGACAGCGTCCGATATCTTTCTTTTCTTCTTCTTCTCCGGGAGAGACTCGCGTTCTTTTTTTTTTGTCTGATTTTCTGGGTTTTTTTTTTTTTTTTTTTTGCACTGTTAATTCACTTTCGTTGCATTTGTCCCTAATTGGGTTCGTCTTGCGAGGAAATTCGTTTTTGTTTTGGGATGCGTTTTTTGGCTCAAACTTTTTTAATTGTCAGCGGTGATTTGCGAAAAATCTGGTTTTTTAAATGAAAAATTATACAGTTAGAGCGATATTAAAATTTACGTTTAAAATTAGTACTGCAGGTGTTTTACATACGTTATGTAATTTTAGCGTAGTTTTTAGAAACAAGCTTAACGGAACTTAATCGGTCAATGAGTTCCGCGCACTTTCCACATTTAAAAAGCATTTCTGCACACTTTGACACACTAAGTGATCACTAACTTATTTCAGAATGGTCTTAGATAACTCGAGACATAATTTCAATTTGTTCCAACCGTCGTAGAGTTATTTTTACGCTGTGCAGCTCTAAGGTTAATTCTCGGTTAACGTAATCAGCGCTCGCAAAAGAATAAACGCGTTTGTATTATTTATTACAATTAATTCCAAATTCTTTTAAACCGTCGCTCGGAGAGCAGCGAAACTTGAGGACATTCGTTTTCATCGACCGAGCAAATGTAGACCTTCGACGCAAAAATTTCATAATCTGGGAAACACCGCTTGATAATTGATTTTGAAATTTAATTGCTAAAGGCAGGCTTCGTATATTTTAAACGTTCCTCGCGAGAAGATGATTTTCGGAAGTGCGTATATATGAAATTCAGATGAGCATTAAGAGTGATTTTCACTTTCCATTACCCGCGGCGACGATTAATTAAATAAATTACTGCTTTATGCATTCCGGCGTCACTTCCTCGTAAACTGACCGCGAAATTGAATAAAAAAAAATAATGTTTTTATAATGTTTTTTTTTTAAATAAAAGGTAAAAACTAACAAAGAGACGGGCTTCGTGGAGCTTACCGATTTTCATCTTTGTTATTTTTAAGACATTTGCATGCACCGCTGTTTGTCAGAGCTATTCATTTTAGATAAGAAAAGATTGCATTCGTTATTTAGATTTATGGCCAACTATTTTTTTAAAAAATCTAGGATTTATCGGGATGCAGCAGGTTTTTGTTATACAGAGCCGCGTAGAAAAAAATATTCCCCACTCTCCAATCTAAATTCGCTTGACTGTAAATAAATTATGCTAAAAAATCAATTAATTATTAAAGCACTTTATCTTTCGATTTATTCCGGAATGAGAATCATTTACAATTTACCTGTATTAACGTGTAAGAATAAGTAACTAATCAGGTATAAAATTTCATTTACATGCGAAAATATGCAAATACAATAGATACGGTTATAACACCCAAATTCAGCGACAAAATTTACATCGATGTACCGTAAATCGCTCCTCGATGCCTCGGCAGTCAACATCGATTATATACACCAGACTGTTTTCAAAAAATCGCCGTATCAATCGGAGATCGAGTTGAGAAATCGGCACGTGTATACAAAATCACGTGCTTTGCGGGGCAGCGAAGATCCGCCTAGTTAGTTTGTAGCGCCGTCGGCAATGTGCTACTATTATGCGCTTTTATTAGCCAATTATTATTGTTTACTTGAATTCCCCGCTACGAATCGATCTATTGATTTATTGAGGAAGCTGACAGAGGACTCGAATCGGCAAGTTTTATTATTGTTTCTTTTACAAGCTGCGTTTTATGACTATTTTATGATTATTGTCATAACTTCTCTCGTGCGCCAAGTTAATGTTAGAAACTTGTTCAACGCGACTATGTGCAACGAGCAAACTCTTTCGCAAGTAAATTATTAATTATTATCAAACATTGTAAAGTTATATATAAAATTAAAATGATTAACAAATAAAAGATAACGTTTCAAAACCAAGTTCCATTTCGAAAGATATCGAACAAAAGCTTATACGATTCTATCAATCGCGCGGCCGTGTCAATAAACAACTGCAACGTGCTCCATTTTCCACACACTTACGAAGCTGCTGCTCGAAAGTTAACGAGCCGGCGATCGAGCGATTATCAACGTCTCCCAAAAGGATATAAAACCCCTCTTTTACCATCGTCTCGTTTCGCCGAGCTCGTCGAATTCGCGAAACCCGTCGTACCGACCTTACACCGTAAACGCGGCCGTCGGGGCCAAGTTCACGCTTCCCTCGGCGAACCGCGCCGATGTCCGTCCAGCTACGGCAGAAGATATTGCCTTAGGCGCGACTTCGAAATATCGAGAAGCACACACACACCCGCACCGAATATCATCTCCCGTACAGACCCCCGTCGCACTCCCCTTTATTATCAAACAATGTAATACTCACGCTTGCTCTCTCGCTTCTGGTATATTCAGTCGAACGTCTCTGTCCGGAACAACAAAATCACTTCGAGGCGAGACCGCGGCCGAATATATATATATATATATGTATATATATCGAAACTCTGCCGATCCCTGCCTGCCTGGGCGCAGAAGCGGTGCGTGCGTAAGGCTTCGTAGAAATCGCGCCGTCCGAGTGTAAACTGAAGTCGTCTCGTGCTCGGCGCCAGTCTTATATATCGCGCTCCCCCTTTGCCCGATTCCTTGCCTTCCTTCCTCTTCTCGCTTCTCGCGCGCGGCTCATGCGGCTAGACGCGCGCGCGCGCGCACACCTGTGCCAATCGTCGGGGGAGATGGGCGAGGTGCTGCTGCAGGCCTTTTGCGCTTTTCGACGCAGGGCTGTGCTTTCGCATAGGGGAAGGTGGCTTCGATGGCTGATTTTTTTCTCAAGAATCGGATGAGCAGCGAGTTTTAGTTGGCTGCGTGCGGTTGAGGATTAAATTTTTGAATTTTCTTGCATTTCGAGGTTTAGTATTAAGTTTCAGATTTTTTTTATAAAGCCTTTGAAATATTAATTACACTGCTTTTTCACAAAAAATGTATACTAATTGAACTGACAACTTGTTTTCTACGAAGGAAGTGAATGTAACCCTTTTTATATAAGTTTAAAAAAAAATCTTTCTGCCCCAAGCAGCTGCAATTTCTTTACGATGTGCACTATAAACAGCAAAATTACTCGATTCAACCTAAATAGTACAAGTCGCGCTTAGCGAATAATTTTAGACCTCCGCGGCAAGCAGCTGTAATTTCCGCTTGCCAAAATGAAAATTCATCGCCCCCCACAGAAATTAACAGCCGATCCGTCATCCGATTCGACATAAATTTTGCATTCGACGCGAAAAGTCGAAAAACATATTATGCGCCCCGCGTCGACCAACGAACTTTGCCTCCGCGAGCAAAGCATAAGCGGCGAACGGATCGGCAGGCCGCGCGTATCTCTCTGGCTCTTTCTGGTCTGTTCCCTTCCCCGTCAAGCTTGCAGCGGCCGCGCATAATAGAGGGGATAGAGGCCCGTGCTTTGAATGCGCGGGAAAATCGCAGCCGTTTAGATGTCCGAGCGCTCGGACGCGCGATGATCCTCGACAGCCTCTCTTTTGACGTCAAGCACTTCTTTTTTCTTCTTCGGCTTTGCGAATTTGCGCCGTTTGCTCATTTTTTTTTTTTTTTGTTTCTATCCGATGCGCGCCGAGACGAAGCTTCCAGAAACGCGGTGACAATTTAGATTCCAGCATCCCCGATATATTCCTGCTCGTGTGATCTCATTGTTTTGTGTAAGCGTGACGCTGCAAGTTTTCTTTGCAGCGACTTTTAGAGTGCGGAATTTGTTGCTGATATTTGTTGTTGACCGATGGTGATGTACGAATTTTGTCGTTTTTGTTGCGATGAATTAAGTTAAAGTAATACTAGAATGAGTATTTCGAAACTGGTAAAGTGAATGTTTTTTTAATTATTGTAAAGTTACAATTACTGGTTGATAGTAACTGATAAAATAATGAATAAACGTCGCCGACAATACGGTGCTTACGTTTTGCAAGTTGTTTTAAAATTTAAAATAAAAAATGAATTTAAGAATCTCGGAGAAAGTTGAAGTAAAATATTATCTGCGTCTAAAATTATTAATCTTATTTAATTCTACTAAGATGACAGCGACACTGCTAATCAAAATCTAACAATAAGATGACTAAGTACTCAGTATCAGCTGAAGTAGGCTTATTTTAGATGCATAAAGCGCTGCGCTTCACCTTCGAGATTCAGAAGTTACTTTTTTTTTTCCCAACATTCAAAGCAGCGAATTCAAAGATTTGAAATTTAAAACAAACGTCCGCCCTGTCAATTCTAGGATGCTTGAATTGTATTAGAGACGCAATAACTATTAAACAAGCACTGCGCAATATAAATAAGTACTACGAAGATCAGGACTGCGTCAATTGTGTCAACAAAAGGTGTAATAATTAGCGATTAGATTGATGTCTTACTGACGAAGAACAATTTTTTACCGGTAGTTTTCTATTTTCTTTCTCGTTTTCTTTAACTTTTAAGTGACACATTTACTCGACACAAAAGAACAAATTTTTTTCACCAAAACCTTGTTCGATTTTTGCGTCAGCATTTATTGCATAAATTAATAAATTACTTTGCAAAACTCAATGAATTCGCAAACGAAAAACTCATACAATTTAATCAAGCTTGATTTATCAAAATTAATGGATATATGCCTTCCCCATTCAATAAATCTTTAATGTACGCACGCAACATTTCAAAATATTCACGGAGCACCTAAAATTTTACAACGTTCAAATTCAATTGATTAGCGCAGCTTCCAGTTTGAAGTACACCGAAGTCCACTTTGAAGTAATACTGTTCACGTGAAATTTTTCGCTCAAAAATTAAAATCTGTAGAAGGATTTCTCGCGGCCCCTTGAAAATGATTGTAATGCCTCTAATACGCCATTTTTTTAATATTGAATCGAAGGTGGTCGAGAATGTAAATGATCTAACGAGCAAAATAGTTTAATATTTGGAAAGTACGTACGCAAGCCATATAAATATCCGCTATACAAATGTTACACATCTTCTCAACGTATAGACTTCTATGAATGCCAACGAAAAAAGTATTTCAGGGTCAAATTTTGGTTTCTGTCAGCTTTCGCAACCTCTCAATAAATAAGTAACACGAAACTTTTAAGTGCAAACACGTGGCTTATATTTAAAAATTTTTTTAAATATGCTTTTTTTTCTTATTATACAATTATATATTAAGGCTGCAGCGCTTTTAATATTGTTTGGTGCATTTTTAAAGCTGTTAACTAATGAGACTTTTTGATTTTTAAGATTCGAAAACTTAATTTTAAAATAAATAACAAGCTTCACTCATTTTATAAATATTTTTTAAGTAATAAAAAAAGGATATTAAAGAATTTTCTCAATTCTTCCTTTTCGTTCACTGATCAATCTTTTATTGATTTTCTCTATTTTGAAATTTCAGACAGAGACGTAAATTAGAATGATGATTCGAGAGGAAACGGGATAATGGTACAAATTGACGTCACCACTGCTACTATAGGCTGGTAAACTTTGAACTCAATTATTATCCTATTTTTTCTTGAATCTCGTGACAAATAAGGTAAGAAAAACCAAATTAATAGCAAGATGTTTTTATTTTAATTATATACTATGAACTTGGACTTCCCGTAAAACCTTTTTAATTTATTCATGAACAAAAAATTGATTGGTTTGCCAATAGATTTTCCATTTTCGATTGTTTGTCGCCTCTTACATAGTTACCTTATTACATAGATAATGCACACATAATTAAGTTAATTGTTCTAAAAGAATTTTGTATACTTTTGAGTTTATCATACAGCATATATTACGTTTAAAGTTTATGTAATTTATAGAGAATTTACTTTAACCAAGTAATACCATTGTATTATGAATGAAGACCCGTTAAAGAAATTTAACTGCATATTTAAAAAATTGACTTGGAAGAGAATGACGGCCCTCTAATCTCAGGTATACCAAAAAAAATTAGCATTTCTGTGGTCTATATTTATCAGAACGCTTTACCTTCATTTAGATTCGCATGCTCAGCTTCCAGAGCTTTCGTATCAAAATTACGTCGCAAAGCCCATCGTGAATAATCGACTTTTTTTTCCCTATAAAGAGATAAAGGATCGTTTTAATCAGCGGAAGTTTCCAGCGACGCGAAACGCGCTATTTCAGTTATTCCAGTTTTTTCTGCAACTGGCCGGTACGACTAACGAACCCGTTGTTGAATTTAAAGTATCCCGCACTGTTTTAGGATATCGTCGTTCTTTTTTATGCCGTTTTTACCGCTGTTTCGAGGCTATTTTTGAAACACGGTTTCAATATTACGCGTTTTCGAGCTTCGTTTTGCGCATTTCAAATTTCTATTCGTAATATTCGAAATCATAAACAAGAACGAATTTTCCCTCGGCATCATCGAAGTATATTTTTTATAAAACAACGCTATAAAGAATCTTCAATATTTTTTTCTATTCATTTATTCGATTACTCAGACTTGATGAAGGAATCCCCCCGTGACGTTTCCTGCCGCATCGCCGCTTTTTCTTCAACCTCTTCGAAAAACTAGTCGAGTCGATAATTCATAGCCTTAGAATTAGTCGAATATGCGGATATACCTGTTGTCTGTGGAAAATTCTATGCGCTCTTCAGTGAGACAAATTGGATATTATATCATTTGACGTCATAACGTAAACTGGGATTCAATCATTTTTTTTTTTTGCGGTATAAACATAAAGTTTTTTACCTCGATTCTAAAAATTCCGAAACTTGGAGGTGCAATTATTGTTGCTGCGTTTGTAATTTTTTTTATGATTCACATTATGAAAAACCAATGTAATAGTTTTTGGTTAGTCACTTAATTAATTAGTCACTATACTTAATTAGAATATTGCTAAAATGAAAAAAGTGCATTAAAAATAAAAAAATATTTAATAAGAATTAAATTATTTGATATATATTTGAAAATAATTTTACTATATTTAAGAAAATTTTAAAATATCTAATTTTGTTTAATCTTTTAGGCCGATCTAATATTATATATTAGGATTTATATAGATAAATAGTGTGAAATTTATTTAGCTTAATACATCTTGCACATTAGTGAACAAAATATAATCACGTCTTTAATTCAGTAGCAATTCCGAGTAACGAGCAAATATTGCAATTTAATTGTTATGCCTAATTGTTTGATGCTTGATTTTACTTCTACATTACTGAACTTTATAAAACGACATTATAACGATAGCGGTCCAATTGTTTCATTATAAAATTGCTTTCTTAAATTTTAATTTTATACTGCAACTATTTATAATATATTTGCGAATACACATTAATGAGGGAGATAAGTCGAATAATGAGTGCTAGTCATGCAGTTACAATGTGACAATTTTTCCTTGAAAATTTTAGACGGGACAGAAAGATTCCGCTTAAAATATACTTATAATTATTTATGAAAAGCTCATTGTCCTTATAACGAAAATTCCCCAGCTTTTCATTTCCGTTTACTTATAATTTCCTTGAAAACGTTTACTAATGACTTACATTAAAATACATAAATAATATAACGGATAATTTTTTCTTCAATGTTATGGCAATAAAAATGCATATAAATTAACAAAATCTTATTTTCCAAAGTTCTAGACTAATAATGCAAAGATAAAAAAATAATAAAATAATTTAATAAATAAAAGTAATAATAAGGATATTATATTCAATATTATCGAATATTGGCCAAACACTGACCAAATACTGGTTGAAATATTCAACCATTATTCAGCCAATATTCGATCAGTATTCGGCCATTATTCTACAATTTTTCAAGTCTGGCGCGTGTCTATAATACAATAGCACTTCGACTATACATCAAATCTAACATGGGTCAAAGGTAAAGTAACTCATCCGCAATTGTTCACACTAGATTTTAATTTCCAATCTATTCTAATTTAGAGATAGCTCATCGATACGAGCGAATTCTTCAATAATCTATTATTTTGCAATTAAATAAAGCTATACTTTGCACGTAAACAGTAAAGTTTTCATTTTTACTCTACTGTCGAAAAACCGTAATTAGCCAATGCACGGGCCATTAATTCCCTGGCCGTCCTTAAAAATCCTCATCCTCAAAAATCGAGAGCGCCGCAAAAGCGAGAAAAAAAAAAGAAAAAAAAACGAGATCGCGGAACCTTGCAGCGAAGAAAGAAAAGCCGCGCTCGATCATCCACCGCGCTCGGCGCTCTTTCCTCGTTCGCATCCGGCGCGCGCCGAGCGCCGCTGCAGAGAAAAGAGGCGAAAAAAGAGAGAGTCGCCGCCCGGCGCACAATGGGCCCCGCAATTCTTTCCTCCGCGTGATGTCCGCACTTGGCGGACTATGTGCACGCCGCCGGGTAACATTTCCTGTTTGTCTCTCGGCGTGCCCGACCTTGCCTTCGTACAGACGAAAAACGCGCTCTCTCTCTCTCTCCCTCCCTCTCCCTGGGGGCCCGCGGTGATTTCGGCCGCGGGGACCACCGCTGCGGAGCACAACAACGCGGACGTGCGAGAATGCGCGTGTCTCTCGCGCGGGGCCTTTTGCATAGATACGCGAGCTCTGCTGGACGGGGGGAGGGAGACGAGGAGGCAAATTTTATTCCGCCGCGGAGAGCTTCGGCAATGCCTTCCTGCTTCTTGGACACGCTGATTTAGGAGCCGAATACGGTACGTTTTGTATATAAAATATAGATAAATTTTGAAGCTACGACTTGGCTTGCTTTGTACTCTTCTCGAAGGGGGAATTATGGAGCTGCTCTGCGACGGGGGATTCCTGGCTGATCGTAAACTTTAATATTTAAATTAACGCACGCTCGCAGAATGTTTTAGTAAGGTTAACTTTTGACAAAGGCTTTTAAGCTAAGCTTCTTTTTGGATTTTTGTCCGTTTTTTGAGCGTCTTTTATATATATGTTTGTTTTAGGCGCAAAAGATAATGTCAGCATTGACGTTCCTCGTACTTTTCATGACAGAGCGATGCTACACATAGTATTGTTAACGATATCGTTATTTTTGCAAAATCTTCCTTATAAATTCATCGGAATTACATTTTGCATTATAATCCTATCAAAAATTCAAATCCAACTCACATCCGCCGAAAAGCACTTTCCTCAATACCGTATATAATACCAAATGAAACCGAGCATTAATAATTAACGCTTAATGATGAGAGATTTTTTTTAAATCAGATATTCCCTTCTTCAATCTAGAAATCCCGCAAAACAGTCTTTCATTGGGCAAGGACTAAAAGTATGGAATTCCGTCCCACAAGAATTAAGGTCATCTTCATCAAACTGATGAAGTTTTTAAGAAAAATCTCAATAATCACGTATCCAAAACAACATGAACCAGGATAGAAACAGGACGTAAGAGCATCGATAATCTTGCCTAAATTTATTTTGTCCCGATTTTTCTGTAGGCCACGAGAATGTAAATTTGAAAGACCAAGGACATTTCACCCTCGCGGCTTATGAAAGAGTACATATCCAATGGTGCAACGTTTCAGAACTTGCGGATCGGGAACATTGCATATCATTTTAGTATATTTTTATTAATTATTTTGTTTTTGAATTTGACGTATGTTGCAACACTTCATTATACCAGAATTCATAAATTGTCCCGATTTCAACCGAAACCTCCTCCTAATCAGCCTCTCCTAACGGGTCACTTACCCCGTCGGCTTGTTTACCGATTAAAAATAGAAGCAAACAATCGGCCGATTTTCCTAGATGTAGCGGACGATTTCGTATAAATAGTCTTTGTGGCGGGTTGCATATTCGCACAGCGGCTGCAGCGCGAATGCTAACACCCTACTTAGCGGCGAGCGGCGCCACGGCCGGGACGCAGCCGCGTTGTTGCCTCCCGTCGATCGCCAAAGAATCGAATCCGCCAAGGACGCTTTGCTCGGAATTTCTTTCGATATGCTCGCCACTTTGGCCAATGCCACGCTTCGGATATCGAAGATCGACCGATTCGCGCATCGTTGCATAGAAAAACTGATATACGACACATCCCGTGGACTTTCACCTGCCTCGCAGATCGAATGCTTTGTTTTTAATTTCTGCGTGTTTTTGCAATTTTTGCGCTTGTCGATGAGGATACAGAAGAATTTCGAATAATGTAAGCGCTTAGGGCATACGTGACAAAGCGAACGTGTGAATGAAGCGGCGAATTTGAGCCACCTTGTAAAATTTGAGAGTCTAATCCGAAGAATTTATTCAAATTTTTCACCGAGAGAGAGCAATAGGAGTGACCGCTTCGACACATCCGAAAACTAATTCATACAGTTCGCGCGACCTCTCGGTTAAATCAAGTCGATTGAAATTGTGCAACCGATTTGGCTTTTGGCATTGAAAGATCCGATTTAAGAAAAAATCTCCGAACGCCGTAATTATGTAAATAATTGACGCAAGCGATGCACGAGACTGATAAAATGGTAGGCCCACTATACGATAAATGGCATTCTAATGAAATCATCGAAACGAAAGAGAGGCGCGTAAAAAATTCACGCAGATTCCGGCGGTCGTTAAATTAATCAGTCGGTCGTCGACCTTCCCCGAGTGTCCGGAGAGTGAAGGATTGGCGATCGTTCGGATATTAATGAATAACAGTCAGGCCGAGTCGTCACGCCTTACGTCATCGATATTCAAATAATTCGGAAGGCTTTTTTTTAAAGAATTGGACTTTTACCTTGTCGAAAATCGGCCGAAAAATTAGCCGGTCTTTAGCCTTTTCGCCGGAGAAAAGGTTGGCAGGTTATGAGCTTCAGATTTATACTGATCGATGGACATTTTACTTGGCGTTTTTGTTCGCGGTTTGAAAGGGATTGGAATAATAAATTGCTTTCAAGGAAGAGAGGAAGGAATACGGAAGTTCTCGATGGATCAAAATAATATACGATATTATGTTTATAATAATGATTATGCAATGAAATGTATTATGGTCATTGCATTAATTAAGAAAAAAATAGTTACTTTCGAATTTCATTTAAAATTTATGGTTCTTGCGGCTGCGAACTAATCGATAATATTCTATTGTGATTACATATTTTAAGGCCGAGTGAGGTGGTAGAAGATAATCTTTAAAATAAACCTTGTCCAGTTCTGTGAGAATTTTACGCTATATTCTTTCTAGTTAACTATACCAAACTAAGTTCATTGGTCAACTTTTCAAGGTTGAAGGTATTAAAACTTTGACGGTGAAAAGATATATATAATTTCAAAAATTACGCAATTCTCGGTTCGGAATTAAATTGCTAATTTGCATACAATATAATGTTCTTCCATTTTTAAGTCTTATATTGACATCGGTGGACGCAAATTGACCTTTTCAAAAAAAGATTTCAATTTACATAAAAATCGAGCCCAACGAATTTTATGCCAAAGTTTTTTTTTTCAAAATAATTTTGAAGCGCAAAGCAGCATCTCTTCTAATGGGTACTAAACGGCAGACGCGATACGTTAGATAAGAAAACAATTAGTGGATTATGTGGGATTTACGTAAGGATTCGAGAAAGATCGGTTGTTAGCTTTTGCAAATCAGAAGACAAAATTTGTATGCATTCTTTCTCGCTAAACAAGAAATTAATTCTTAGCGTTGATACCCAAAGAAGCAGTTAACTAAAATACCTGAAAAACTATCATTTTAAATTAAATTCAAATTAATGTATGATGCAATTTTTATACAAATTTTGAAAGAATGTTAATTGATTCGTGAAATAAATCTGTAAGATGAGTTCATTGACACTTCTAATAACATCATAAATAAAAAATTATCAGAAGGCACTACTCAGTTATTTTAATTATAAAAAAAAACTTCAAAATAATTATGTTGTACTCTGACTTTTTATTTGATTCGTAATTCTCAAAAGAATAACATTTACTTCCGTATAACAGCATATGAAAAAGCAAATTCATTCGATGCAGGAATTTCAATTAATAATTCTCAAAGGATTTTAATGGAAATGTTAAAAATATAAAAACTATAAATGTTATAAGGAACTGATTGAGCTCGTAGTTTTATCGATAAAAAAAATTTTTGAGTAGTTTTTCAAATTAACTTCTTCTTGTTCATATTGAATAAATTATAAGTTAATAATAGTAGTTAATTTAAGAGATTAAACTTTTTTAACTGCTTATTAATTAGGAAGTTATTTAAAAAGAAATTTTTTATTTTATTTTTTAATATAAGTGAATGCTACGCAGATATAAATATTCATAAAAAATATTACACGAAGCATTATGAAAGTTAAAGCTTTTTACGGTGTTATTCTTATCAGAGCTTTGAATAGATAAAAGTTATTTTTATGAAAATACCATATTATCGACATTAACATTTATCTATGTATTAATAACATTTAAAAACTATTTCCATTGAAGAAATTCAAAATTTAATTCTAGTTTTAGTTTCACTGTATGAAAAATTGCTGCAATTATTTCAATAATTTAAAGCTTTTATTCCTTATTATACAAAAAGAAAAGTAGGGATAAATTGCAAATTTATACTATATATATCACATCTCCTCTCTTAAGTAACACAGCTAATTTTCTGCTCACGATGTCAACGAGACTCCATTCAAAGAAAGATTTACACGCGGACAGGTATATGTGTATTCTAACGCGTCGATCGCTAATCACTTAAAGTAGCGCACAAAAAAGCTGAATAAAGTTTTACAACGAAGGATCATCATCGATGTCGTTAAAAGTCATTTTTTTGCAGCGACTAATTTTTATAGCGTCTTCCTCGCGACACTTACGCTGGCTAAGTAGCTGGCGATTATAAGCCTGCGGTTTCTCCTCGGCGCCTACCGGAGTTGAATGGAAATCGAGGCATACATGGAAGTATTTAAGCTAATTGTAAAATGTCAAACCACAATCTAAAAATTTTTTCATTACAGCTGATGAATACTCGAGTGATTTATTATAGGTGCGAATTATTCATACGTAAGTGTACATTTTTAAAATGTACTTTGAACTTTTATTGAATATTTTAAAATATATAATTAATGTGATTCCTCGCCTTAATTTCGGTTCACGATTTATAATGCTAATGTACACTCACTTTAAGTCAAATACGTAATAATTCTTATTAAATTTATAGTAACACTTTTTTTAAAATCGATTAAAAAATAAATCACATTATTGGTTCAATTAAGGATCAATCTGAAATAATCAAACTAATTATTTTTATTTTTTATAAAATAAACAGTGACATTTAATAATACCATATTGCAATCGTGTAAAAGCTTTATACAATAAAAGTAAAAGAATGCGTCTTTATAAGCACGAGGATTCTAAGTTTATTTACAATTCATTCATCTGAGAAAAAATTGAAAAGTTAATTTTATCGTCGGGAGTTCCCCAGTATTATTTTTCAGCGGATATTGTTTCAAAATTAGCTATAGTATCAAAACATATTTTCTTTACAATTCCACTTCCATTCTATAAATAATATATATTCTTATAGTGCGCAAATTTGGAAAAAATAAATGATACGTCCAAGATCACAATCCACAAAAGTAGAAGAAACAAATGCAAGATTATAAATTGCATAACTTTTTGCTCGAACGATGCGCAATTTCACTTTACTCGGATGCCGCTAATTATCCGGCGGCCGCATCTGCGCGCGGGCTTATAGTCGTTTTGCATCCGAAGTATCGAATCATTTAACGAGCGATTCAGGAATCGTTTAAATTTTTTCGTCGTGCAAAAAAGTTTTTATCGATGTTTTTTTTTATAATCACAAAAACTGTATGTGTACAAAAAAGCAAGGAATTTATGCGAAGTCAAAAAAAAGGCTTTCATGATGGCATTGTGTTTTATGTTTGTTTATAAAGACTTTTCATTGTTATTGTATGTATTTATATTTCATTTTGATAATTTAAGCAAATTTAAACAAATTTAATGCTTAAACATACATTCCATAGTATCCAAAATTAAGCTTATAACGTACTTAACGCACTTGAAGTAATGCACCTGTTTTTATAATTAAACTTCAATATTTATTAAATATAATACGAAATTTTAATTAATTAATTACCGTAATTACACTAATATGATTTTATTAAATTATAAACTGAATAATTAACGATTTAATTGCTATAAATTTAATTAACAGAAATCTCATTGCAGAAGCTCCCCCAATATATTCGAAATTTAGAAGTAGAAAGAGGTGGCACCTTGCGCGACAAGTCAGACAAAAACCAGGTGTCATGAAAATTTATTGTCTTGTTGCGCAGCGCGAATCGCCGCGCTTCAATTCGTGAATGCGATTCATTATACAAGAGACAAGGTTCACCGACCGAATAAACGCGGAGATACAGATTGAGCGTTGCGTATTCAAACTAGCTTATACGAAAGTTCATTGTGTCAAGGTTGCGCTCGTATTGACATCGGCGTTTAGATCCTTCCATCGGATAGAATCTCGTATTTGTTTTAATTTACGTTTCAAACAATTTCTGCCGCGACGAAAACGCGACGCTTTTTTTGTCATTATTCACGCGACACTCGATACCGCGTCAATCAATTTATTACATATGGAAATCGTAAGCCGAAAACGTTACGATTCCAATTCAGTGGAGAATTCCATTATCCATGACATATGACATTAACGTCTTTTTTTTTTTGTACGTACATCGATTATATCGAACTGTGCTACTGTTCATTTCTGCCTAATGAAATTCTAATTGATCCTACGAGTATCCGACGGAAAATTTTCATTCACTCGGGAATCCACCGCCGATTAAAAAAAGCCGCACCAAGCTATTCCGAGACGAACCAGAAGGCTCCAAACGTCTCCATTCGCTCGCGAGCACAACGCACTCGAGCAAAAAAGAAAAACCCCCCGGAACTATAATAAACGCCGATAAGCCGCCAGCAGGATCGGCAAAAATTTACATTGACGCATGTACGCTCGAGAGAAAATCGGTTACGCCGCGATCGGACATCGCGATCCCCCAGATATATATACACACACGCGCGGAGCCCGTTTTTTTCCCCCTGCATCCTAAGCTGGAATTCGCGGAACAAAGAAAACAAGCGCGGGATTCGTTATTTATCGGCGATCGTAAAAAAAAAAAAAGGCACTGACTCACGATCCTCCGTAATGCGCGACCGGTTTCCAAAACATGCATCTTTTATGCGCGCACTTGTGCTCTAATGTGGCTCTTCGATAGTCGCGGAATTAAATCCGCTTTCAAGGCTCGGGTAATTTCATGAATTTTTAATAAGCTTCTGGCGGTGGTTCAGGCTGTCGCCTTCTTCGTGTTGTTCCTGGTTTTTTTGGGTTTGTTATTCATGATTTTTTGCGGGTTCGGAGCGAGTCCGGATCTTGAATGAGAAAGTAAATGGACTTTTTATTCGGTTTAATGGTGTGTTTGAAACTTCGTAGTCGCATACCGTTTAGCGAAAAATTATGACTGGTACCCGTTAAGGGAAGTATTAAGCTTGATTTGTAATTCTAATTTTATATTTGTATAAGTTTAATTGAAATGTTTCAGGAGACCAGAAAGTCGTATTTTAGGAGCAAGTCTATTTTCATTTTAATTTCAATCCGACTAAAAACGTCAGAGTATTTTAAGACCTAAAGAAGCTTCGGGAAGTAAATTTTCCGCAGATCTAATTTACATTTCATCTATCAGTCAGGATTCTTAAAGTAACTTTCCAGATTTTTTTCGAATACACTCGCAAAATCGATTCACCAAGATCTAGATAAAAATATTAAGAACGAAAAAAAAAACCAATTCATCGCCAAAAACAAAGTAACGTTTCCGTAATAAACAAGTTTTATTTTTTTTTTAAACCGCGTCTCTTTAAAATTTTCCAAAACAAATACCGATCCTGCTTGCTATAATTGCGCTGCTTTTTAAATGGCAGACAATTCATGCAGGATTATAACGTACCTCCAATCGCTAGATGATTGGCCAATTCTATGCCTCGCTGTGACATAACGCGGCATAATGTCACAATCATTATGCGTCTTACCATAACATTAAGAAATCTCGAGCGCGCTTCATTTGCGTATGCACTAAATGTGCAGCTTGTCATAAAAAAAGTTCACGGTTAATAATTTCAGTGAGACTGAAATGTTTTCCTTTTTTTTTCCTGGGGTGGGAAATGAAAACAATGTGTCATAATTTCGTGCGGGAATTTGAGTGCTGCGCTTTTCATCGAAAGATGCAAAATAGTGGCGGCGTGGATAAAGAAAAGTAAAAGGTTTTCGATTCTTTTATGCAATTCAATAGTCTTTTATTTGGTATTGTCGTTATTTGACTTCTTTATCAGGCTAATTAGATTCTATGTACGGAAAAAAGGCTTGATTAGGATAAGGAATTAATTTTTGACGATAACCGAGGAAATTAGTAAACGTTAAATTTTGTTTACAAATATCCAGTGATTTATATTCTTCATCTGTAATAATTTGTTGTGACAATGATTTATTTTTATAGTGTGCAACGAAAGCTAGTTACAATAATTAATAAAAATAATCAATAGTGAATTTAATTGAGATAATTTACTGTTCTAAAGTTATGACAAAAACTTTATATGATTTTCTTATTAAATAAAATTAGTAGCAGTAACTTATGTAGATTTATATGTATTTTTATAAACCAGCTTTTGTTACCTTCACAATTTTCTTTGTTAAATTGTTTACCAAGTTGTGTTCGTTATACTTACCAAGTCCCTATTTTTAAAACGATAAAGTACTTTTTTTATAGGAATAATTTTTCGCTTTACCAAGAAACACTTTGTAAAGATTATATCAAGCCTTTTTTTTCCGCGTACGAATAGTAAAAATCGGCGACCTGAGTGGAATTCTCGCGAATCCATTTTTATTAGACAATGCACTCGAGAATAACCGCGGCCGAAATTGTAGCGCGTCGTTTTAATGCAGCGAATGCCCCAATCAGCATAAACAAACGTTTCGATATCAGCCTATGAATAGACCGGCCACGAGCTGCGGTGCTGTATATCCGCTCCATTAACCCGCGAATTCGAATAAATGATTTCTGTAAACGAAAACAATTCATTTTCGCGCAGTCATTATAAGCTTGTCCACCGGCGGGTCGAGGGTACATAACTCTGATTTACATGACATGTGCATTCTACTTGGGAAAATGAAAAGAAGAACATAAACAATCTAGAAATAAGAACAGTGCATGCCAATGCTGTTTTTTTTTTTAAGTTTTTGAGGCAAATAATACTTTTTTTGTCAGTTAGGTACCATAGATTTATCGAAACAAATGATTTTTAAGTATAATTTAAATTCATCAAAGACCCAACTTGATTTTAAATATCATAGTAAATTAACTACCAATTTTTATATATAATATTTTTCAGCGTACTCTAATTCGTGTATTTAAACCTTTCGTACAAAGAGACTGAGAATACATCTTCTTTTATTATCCTTCCTATATATCCTTCTATAAATTGCTCACATATACACCAGACACTGAAAGAAATGTAACTCTCGGTACCTCCCTTTTAATATTCGCTGGACATCCTTGTACAATTAGGATTCGGTGCGAAGTCAATTTTATTGCCTCCCGGCGATGAATGACAATCGAGTGCCACTACGGTGGCCGGTGAGTATTTGTGCCTCCGCATATTATTGCCGCGGAATTTTTATGATTTGCGAAGAATGGAAAAAATAAAGCTAATTGGATAAGTGGATTTGTGGTTACCTTGCAAAATTGAACTGTTTCGAGTAACATTTATTTATTCAATTAATATGTATTTATGAAAAAATTAGTCTCGTAATAAATATAATATTAAGTTATTTTCAGTCGTTTTCAGTAATACGCAAAATATGCCTTACATTACGCGTACTTTGAGAGAGTGAGATACTTCTTTTAGGGTTCATTAAAATAAAGTTTTAAAAGTTTTTGAGACAGTAGATGTCATAGAAGGAAGATAGAAAATCCACCCTCGAGTTCGTTCATCCAAATGATATCACAATCTCATTTTTTGCATCTTGTAAATTCATCTGAGCAACATCTATTATGTAAGTAAAGTCAGTATTTTTTAAAGTCTGAGAACGTAAACATATTTGCAACATTTATATTTGTATGAATAATTTATTGAGTAAATTATTCTTCACGGATCAGCAACAAGATTATTATAATAACTTTTAGGTACACAAATTGAAACTATTAAAAGACTATTTTGAAACTATTAAAAGACCAATAGTATCTAGTAGTATTTAAAAAAAATTTTCAACATTTCAAGTAAATCGAAAACTTTTTCCTTTTCCTGTCTATAAAGACAATCTTCCGGAAGAACATGATAGCCTCAACCTAAAAAATGAATCCTCGAACAAGTACTTTAATAAGAATACGTCTATCCGAACAAATACGTAAAAAAACCCTGGCACAATAAACACCGCTGGCGCTATATCCTCCTAGCAAAAATCAATATTTCCCAGCAATTCAGTTCTCGAGCATCATTCGCAGCGGAGAAGGTGAACAAATCCATCTCGCTGGTAATCTGGCTAAAAGCTTTTTGTGTGTCACGCTCGGGCAGCTCCCTCGGTTTTCGGATCGCTTGTGCGTGATTCGCGCACTTGCATATTTGCATAGGCTGCGCAAGAATTTCGTCAATCCCCGCGGGTCCTTTCAATCACTGCTAAGGCATAACCTACACTAATTGCCAGGCGCAAACAAGAATTTACTCACCAGGCTAAGAAATGCTTTAATGAGCCGGTATTTTTTTTTTTTTTTTTGGCTGTCAAATATTTTGAAGATTTGGCAAACCGGTGAGAATTTGGATCAAGGAGATCCACTATAGCATTGAGCGTTCAGCGAGGTTTTAGAAAATTTAAGGAATACATTAATCTCCTCTTCAATACGACTTCCTTTTATTAATGCTTTATTTATATCACATGATGACTTTTCAAATGGTTTATGTCTGAAGAAGGAATCTGAAATATTCATTCATTAATTATATTCAATGGGCGATAAGCAATAATGTATCGGGCTAAACTTTTTTAATTAAATTAACTCGTCAAAATTGTGCGACAGGCATGAATTTGATCTCCGCCGAGAACTCCACCATCAAAAAATTCAACTACTCTCTTTTTGTGAAAAAATCTCCGAAAAATTCTGATGACGGGGAATCGAACGCGCGATCTGAGCGACGATTGCCTTGGTAGGCATCTGAAATATTCAAAACAATTTTAATTTAGAATGTGAGAATGAAGAAATCTTAAAAAAAAAAACTATATCTAATTGTGATGAATCTACTTTTGAATCTTAAGACATAATTTTTTTCAAACATGAACAACTAATCACAATAATTTCTTAAATCGTAACAAACAAACAAATTTCAAGCTCATCAAACCAATCCACAGTTTTCAACAAACACCTACTGCGTCAATCTTCTATTCACAAATCGTCTCATCGCGGACTATCACATCTGTCAACAAGGCGAGAAAAATGAACATTTCCAGCTCCAGCTCGATAATAACGCGAAATCCGCGCGTGCCGCGTTCGGAGAACGTCCTTCCCGTCTGTGTTTACACTCGCTGCTGCACTAATACCATTCCATGCGTGGACTTTTCCGTTGGACGGAGCTCGCGTTGTTTTCCAAGGTGCCTCCAACAAGTGCATTATGGATTGTCGAGATCAACGGCGCTGCTTCCGGGTGTTGGGTTCGTCAAACCGGTTGTCCTTGCCCTAGACTTTTCATTCTGCGACGCCTTTTTTCTATTAGTTGTTCGATTTCTTATCGAAGAAATTTTAGTTTTAGGACAAAAAATTAAAATAATTAACTTATGAGAAAATATCGATAAATGCATTTAATTAAACAAATTAAAAATTAAAATGTATAACTTTTAATGAATTGCTTGCTCGTACTTGTATGTGGACATGCGATTATCACATTTAAAGTGAAGATAAAATGAGTCAATTAAAAAGTGCATTATTGTTTATTTCACATTTGCATTTGGTTTCTAACTAAAAATGACACAAATTTTTATCGTAGAATTATTGCTCCCGTTTACGTGAAAATTGCAAGTCTTTCAAGATTTACTTAAATACTTTTCTTTTGCACACGTGACACAACTAAGGTAAAAATAAATAGCGCACAATGCTCTGTTTAATCATTAGGATTCCTTGTAAAGAAAGCAATTAGCTGCAACATGTGCAATGCACTTATTTCACTGTTTTCTTTTGTATGAATCTCAAGTATAATCGTCGTTGCATTATTTACTTACGACTTTCTAGGAAATCTGAAATTTGATTTTGGTCATTTTCAACGGCAAAATCGTTTACCTAATAATATAATTTATTTAAATTACATATCTATATGATATATACGTAAACATAAATATAAAATTGTATTACCTTATATAATGTAGAGTAGATATACATCAATTTCTAAATGCTCATTGATACACTAAATTATCTTTTGGGCATCACACAACACATAATTTCGTGAAAAAGTTTTAGAAATCGTTTCTTAATTAAATCTTATTATGACAAATGATACTTTTTCTACAGCAGAAAATTTAGTCAACATATATTTTAAAGTCTAAATATTGTAAAGTATAAATACACTAAGAATCTATAAGAATTCCTTATTCATCAGTGATTTCAAAATGCACGAAAGCACAATTTCTCACATATTTTATACTTTTTTAATCTAGTAAGATACATTTTTCATACCAATTGTTTTGAAGCAAGCATCACATCCGGTTCACGATACGTATTACACATACCCCATTTATTACATATATCTAAAATGATTTTTTTGATTGCAGATTTTAGTGCTGAAATTTACCGCGCACCACCTCCGCATAGAACGTTACGCTCGTTTAACCCTACAACCGGATCTTAGCTATTTGATCTTTGTACACTGCCATATTTGTAGTGCTGCAATCGCTGTTGCAAACATTTGTGTGTATGCACTCTTCTAATATACCAAGCAATCTTTAAACTTCTTGTCTATTTATTTCACTGTTTATTCATATTTTGTTAAATACGTATCAAAATTTCCATTGGAAATTGGTTTTGTTTAAAGTTTTTTATTATTTATAATTTTTATTATTTATAATTATTAATCCGTTATTATTTGTAATTATTTTATTTATAATTACTAATTATTATGTGATACATGTTTCTTGATTTTCAAGTTATGTATATAAAAGTAAATTTATGCTAATTTTAAACGAAAACTTATTAATAAAATACAAATAATTTACTTAAATAATTGATAAAATGTGTGGCGCCTTGCGACTTCCCGCTCTCACTCTCGCAAGTGACCAAATTTCCAGGCAATTAGCATGTCAGCCCGATTCCAAGAAGCACTGCAGGATTACTGATGAGTCCAGTACGTAACTCCGGGACGAAACGCTCTCTACCTTTTTCCGCCGTCCTTTCCCTTATTCGGATCAACCACACACACGATCGAGTATTTAAGCTCTAAAAATATAAACTAATTAATTAAGAAAACAATTAAAATTTTACTGGATGGCGCTTCAGATAAGTTAAGATCCAGATGGCAGCACAATCCAGGCTCTCTAAGTAAAGTATCGCGTCTTTATTTGGACTTCATCAGAGTTCAGTGTTGTACGTTGTACGAGCCTCGAGAGATCAAGTCAAACAAACGTAGTGTTTACGTCACCAGTGAGACTGGTGCTCCTGCGTGTACTGTTCTAGAATAACCTTATTCAGTGACAGTCTGACAGAATCTCGTAGGTATCAGTGTAAAACGTACGCTTTGTTTTCATTTGTAAATTTAGAAGATTTTATCAAAATGCCACCAACAAGTGATAACGATCCTTACGCACAAGCTTTCGTAAAACCGTTGAAGCTCAAGGGCGTTGATACAACGAGCAAGAAGTAAGTGTTTTTGTTGATGTTTATAAACTAACCTAAATTATTGTTTGATTCTAAAATTAGTTTTTCTTAGTTCGTTTATTAGTTATTCTTAGTTCCTTTTAAATTTAAAATTGATATACAAAGTGATAATAATAAGTACATTTAATTCAAAAAGTTTCTAAAAATTTATTTTATAACACTTGAATTGTACCACTTTTCAGAAAGAAGAAAAAGGACAAGGAAATGAAAAAACTTGTAGAAGTGGCAAAGGTTATTGAAGAAGAGACTTCTCGACCAGTTGAAATTAAACGTACAAAGGCTGAACTTGCATTCCAAAAAATGAAAGAAAAAACAGTAAGTGCAATACTTTCACACATAAATTTTTTCTACTGAACATAGAAATATTAATACAAAATTTAATTTTCTTACAGCAAAATGAACGGATAAATTTAAAAGCTTCAAAAACCCATAAGCAGCGTGTCGAAGAATTCAATCGACATTTAGATAGTCTAACAGAGCACTTTGATATTCCCAAAGTCAGTTGGACTAAATAAGATATTACTAGTTATAAATTACTTCATATATTTTTGAATTTTAAGGCAATAGTAGTAATTATAATCTTTCATTGAGATAAGAAAGATACCAAGAATTGTCTTAAAATCAATGATTTATTTCTTTTTATTATTATAAAAGATAGATAAATTGATAACATACATACTTTATAAAATTAAAAATCTGTACATTGAAATACTAAAATAAGTAAAAATCATTTAAAATATAACATTGATATTGTTTTAAAACGATATGTATCTGTAGATGTAAGCTCTTAATTTAAAATGTAATAAATTGTTTCCTTTTATAATTTTGTTTGTTTTTTCATTACATATCTACTATGTTATTTGTCGTAAATTTTTGTTTGTATCAAAATACTTTTATCATTTATTCTTAAGAATTATATTTTAATTTAAAAATATGAAATTTTTATTTATTCACTACCTAGATACTTATTCGGCTTATACTATATCAGGCACTTTAAAACTTTGTATTATACATTTCAATTCATTGAACTGGATGGAGTATAAATAGGACGGTATCGTTTATAAAAAGTTTAAGCACTTATTTTTCTAAGAGTGAGATTCCATACTTATAAAAAATAATTGACTCAGTTTATATAAAATTATCGTGCAAGCAATAGCTAAATTCACGATGTTCGTTTTGGACGGCATATTAAGTCAATTACGTTAAAAATCTATTCATTGTAATACTTGAAACGTGTAAAAAAGAATAGCGCATATAACTGTAACTAATTCGCTGCTGTGCATATTTGCTGAGTTGTAATAACCATAGTGAAATACTTGAATATAACTTTCACTCTTTAACCACGGATTACTACCGTCATCAAAATGCATTGGACATTGATCTCGTTCTCTTTCGTATTCCTGAAAGGGGTTTTTCAGATGTTTAGATTTTGAAAATATTAAATTGTATTTTATTATAAAGTATTTTTTTACACCTACCACTAAATCGAGGGCGACTGCAGCACCTTCGGTGTAATTCCAGCTAGTTACGTCTTGCCTTACATCACAGAACGCACCAATGGCTTGGGACATAAGAATTCTGTTCAAATCTGCTCTTTGATATACCCAACAATGGTATTTACTGTAAGGATCAAGTTCATCAAATGTAATCAAATAAGATTTCAAATTTTCTTTGTAATAACCAATGCACTTCATTTTATAATCAGGCCAACCTGAAATGGAAGCAATGATTAATGTACTTGAAATTGCCAAAAAAAGTAATAAGTGTTTTATGAAACAATTTTTAGGAAATCATATACTCACTGTATATATCAACAGGACGACCCAAATGATCCACCGACAAACAATAAGTTTCATCAATAGCTATTTCCTTCTGATCAGTATCACATACTGAAAAATCGGAAATATTTTGTTTACAATAAATATTTGGTCGAGGTGTATCTGTTACACCACCAATAATTCTGGTCTCAAAAAGAACGTCTCCTTTCTGTTTAAACATAAACTTTCCTGCTACTGGACATCTAACAGGAACTGGATCTTTCGCTAAAGATCAAAAATAACCTTTTAGTGTAAAAGAAAAAAATCATTTCAATCACTTTAAGAGTAATTCTGTACAAACCTAAAAATAGATCATATTTCCATTCTACTTTATCTTCGAATTGAACCCATGAACACACTGTATGGAAATTGTCTTTTATTACTGCTAAACCCTTTCTATATCTGATAATATTATGATGTTGAGGCACAAAGTCAAAACAAACGTAATCTTTTTGACTGAAAGACAAAACAATTATAAATTAATGAATTAAATATCTAAACCATTTATAAAACTGAAAGATAACAAGTCTTACCATCCATCCACAGTTAATCTAGCCATCATAAACCTTGTATCTCTTTGTTCGCGACAAGTGTAAATAGTTTTTCTGTATCTTCCAACATCAGGATACCAAGTTTCAATAATGTGCGTTTCGTTGATAAATACATCGGCATCAATGTTAGCCGTGTTAATCCAATTGCCCGACATATTTTGCGGCAATCGGCATCCAGGTTCGACCACTTCCGCCTTCACTGGCGTAATCCGCAAACGTTCAGGACTTTTCTCTACAGTTTTTAAAGTATTACATTCGGCCGTGATAGAAACACCAAGATATAAATCGTCGTCTCGATTCTTCAAGAAGCACCGATACTTTTCATCTTTTCTGGACTCTTTTGTATTTGCCACGGCAAAAAAGTGATTTTTATCAACAAACCAATCACCCAAACAACTGTATTCAACAACTGAAAAAAAAGAAAATATGTGCTTTATTAACCCAATTACACTTTGCAAGATTTTAAATTTCCATTTTATTCACTCATTGTCTATTAATTATTTTTGCACTCACCTCCATCAAAAGTTCCTTTCATTCCAGTACATTGCTTGTACGTTATATTAAACTTTTGATTAGTAATGAAAAATTGTGTTCCTGCTGTTTGACAAGATCGAATTTGTGCATCTGGATTGTTACATTCTCCAGTAAACCTAAATCGATTCTATTTAAAAAAAAAAAATTAATGTCAGTATTTACTCTGTATAGACTTTGATAAATCAGCATACAAAAATTAATGTTGACATTGCAGTTCTATAAAGTGTTAACATCAAATATTTTTTATACCTGGTAAGCAAATTGCCAAACACCCTCTAAGGAAGATCTACAATTAACAGGTACATAATTCTCAGAGAACAAAGTAATCAATTGTTGATCAGCACGTAATCCTCTGCAAACATTTTCTACCGAGGGTTCCATTCCATTTGGAAGGTTCACACAGCTCACTAAAATAAATAATATTAATAGTACATTTAAAATGAGCTTTTTATAAGAAAATATAAAAAAATGTTAACATTTGCTTACTTTCAAGCTTTTCCAAGATATTGACTGTACGAACAAGAAGTTTTACACAGTGGTAACAAACTTCTCTTTTAAAAACAAAAGTATAATTTACATGATATTCTTCTTTCATATCTACACAATACCCTCTTTTAGTCATGCTATCTGCATTTATTTCTGTTAATGTATTTTGGCCATTTTCCCAAGAGAACCATGATCCTCTAATTATGAGTGGGATTTGACAAGCACTTTGATCTTGTGAACTCAAAGAGACTGCAAACAAAAATAAATGGTTAAATACAAATAAATTGTTTAAAATTAAAATTATATTTAAATTCTTAAAATATTTCTAAATAAAAAAATTAAGTCATGAAACTTGTATTCAAATAAAATAATCTAATGTAAGATGGTAGATATGAATTATAAGAAAAAAGTTAAAAAATTAATTATTTAATTCTGACTTTTAAGATTTTAATATAATTTCAATTACATGAAAAACTTTTTTATTTCAACTAAGAGATTTTATAAAGGAAATTAATAAAGTATGAGTCAAATCATGAGCCAATCAGCATTTTATCAACCTGTTGATATTTTCCCAAATTTATTAATATAATTCAATTAAAAAAAAGTATTTGAACTGTTAATCCTGTAAAGAAAAATAGTAAATATTCAGTTTTAAAATATAAAAAAGATTAATAAAAATTGATCATAACAAACATAAATTATTCAATAAATAATTAGATCAAAGAGGTTATAAGTGAAGAATGACTAACCAAAGGAAAAGGTAAAACCCAGAAAAAGCAAGAATTGCACAGTCCTGGACCCCATTTTTTCAGCTCCAGTAACCGGGCAGTAGTATCCTCGACTACTGCCACTCGCTGGCGAAACTCAAAATTCCTTCCAACACACGACGAACCAAAAATACAAAAACAACGTCCAAGACAACGCCCAAGGCATGAACCATGGCATGAACACAGGCGGCGTTTACAAATTACAATCTTCACTATTTTGTCCAGTCGCGTTGCCTCATTGGACGACCGCGACCGGACGTTTCGCGAGAGCGACGGGTCCGGCTTGAGATCGCCGCGGCGGAAGAGACGTTTTGGAAGAACAACGTGCCTCGCTCTTTTCCCTCGTTGCTTCTACGGGAGAACGGTATATACCTGGAAAAATGGTGCAGAAGAAGGTAATTTTTGCCTCTGTTCTCTATTGCGCGCAGATAAGTCTGTTCAGCTGTTAATTTCGCTTCAATTCGGATGAATTGGGAAAATCGTTTTTCGGTGGATAAAGAGAAAAAAGGATAATAATTTCGAAGCGAACTTAACCTAGATGCAAAACGTGATACAGCTTGGAACGGAATTTTGTTTACATATTGTGAATTTTATTTGAAAGTAAAGTTACGCTGCGGGCTGAAAATAAAATCTTTAATTTTTTTACTTTTTTGCAATGACTATTGTTAGGTATTCAAAACATTTTATAAGGTTCATTGTTACTACAATTACTTTCAATGTAAAGCATGGTTCAGACTTGACTGTACCATAGCTATGTTGCCATGTGTATTTTGTTTCAGTGGCAGTAACTACTTATAGCTTTTTAAGTAAAATTGCATTTAAATTAGTACAGTACAAGTATATTTCACATTTAAAATAAAATTAAAGTAAGAAGAATGATTATAACAATTTAAAAAATTTTCAAATTAATTTTTAATAAATATTAAGTTATTAAAAATCACAAAAATTCTCTTTATGAAGTCATATATCAGTTTTAATATAACTTATATTTTTTTATTTCAGCCTAAGAAGAAGGTTGGAAAGAAGGTAGCAGCCGCCCCTTTGGCTGTCAAAAAAGTTGAACCCAAGAAGCAGACCAACCCGCTTTTTGAGAAACGCACCCGTAACTTTGGAATTGGTAACTACAAAACCAAATATAATATTTTAATTTAACCTTTAACTTCAAATAAAGCTAAAATTTTTGTATGTGATTGCAGGCCAAGACATTCAGCCTGCCAGAGACCTCAGCCGTTTTGTCAAATGGCCTAAATACATTCGTATCCAGAGGCAAAAGGCTGTCCTTTCCAAGAGATTGAAGGTCCCACCACCAATCAATCAGTTTACACACACCCTTGACAAACAGACTGGTAAGTAGGTTTATAAATTAAAGAAATTATTTTTCTTTTAACATTCTGCTCCTTTAAATGAAACTATATTTTAATGAAATATTATTATTCTAGCTACACAGTTATTCAAAATCTTGGAAAAGTACAGGCCAGAAACTGCTGCTGCCAAGAAGTTGAGGCTGAAGAGTAGAGCAGAAGAAAAAGTAGCCAAGAAGGAAGATGCTCCAACCAAGAGGCCAAATGCCGTGAAAAGTGGTAGCAACACAGTTACAACTTTGGTTGAACAAAAGAAGGCTCAATTGGTTGTCATTGCACATGATGTTGATCCCATTGAGGTTGGTCTGCATTTTAATGATATTAGAAGTAATATGAATAAATTTTTAATCCTAATGCAAATTCTATTTTATAGATTGTACTCTTCTTGCCCGCCCTTTGCCGTAAGATGGGTGTACCATACTGCATTATCAAGGGTAAGGCTCGTCTTGGACGTCTCGTGAGGAGGAAAACGTGCAGTGCTATTGCCCTTACGCAGGTACATTCACTATATTTATTATTTTTTAATGTGTTAAATATAATTATACTTTTAAAATGATGAATACTATAGAGCCAATCCAATGATTGCCTATGATATATTCTTGTTTCACTGACATTTTTAAAAAAATATAGAACTTCTTTAATAATTACAAACAGAATATTTAAATAATACTTTGTTTGTTCAAAGGTTGACTCTGGAGATAGGGCGAACTTCACCAAGGTTATTGAAGCTATCAAGACCAACTTCAATGACCGTCATGACGAGATCAGGCGTCACTGGGGAGGTGGTCTTCTTGGTAGCAAATCTGCTGCCAGGATAGCTAAGTTGGAGAAGGCTAAGGCAAAGGAACTTGCACAAAAGCAAGGTTAATTTTAAGTTGTCTGTGATTTTTATTAAAAAAATTTACATCATTAATAAAATCAGACAATTCTGTAAATTTCGTTTTTTTACTTATATATAAGTTACAAATTTAATACATAACAAATTGTAACAACATTTTGTAACCATTACATCACACGTCCTTTAACAAGTCCTTAAATGATTCGTCAAATTCTAAATACAACTTGACGTTACACTTTAATGTCTCCTTTCACTTGTTCAAAATAAGAATTTTTATTAAAGATAATGCAAATAAAATTCCTTTAAACATTACTTTTAAAAGTTAAAATAATTTCCATGAAGTTTTTGATAAATTTAAGGATCAAAAATTATGTTAATCATTATTTTCCTATCAAATTTATTATTTAAAATATATGTTTAAGAAGAAATAAAAAATATATATCTATAGTTATCATTCAAAATATAGGAAATTTCTGAATTGAACACTGTGTATACCAGCAAAAATTTATTGTTGATTAAAAGATGTATTATGAAAAACATTTTTATAAGCGTACATATAAACATTTTAAGCAATATTAAATTTTTATAATTTTGAAGTATACACATTCATTTTTTGAAGTATTTTATTTTTATAAAAATGTCTTATGGTCTTTATTATCCATGATCAAAAAGTTTCAAGATATATACTTGGATAAAATATTAAAATAATATATACATAAGAAAATTATTTTACTGTTGCCAGTATTAATTTACAAAGGTTTTCTTTACATGACATTGATGGTTTTTTGCTTCTTTTGTAACCACCCTCAATTGCATTACAGTTATTTAATTACTTGCTTTTTACGTTCGTATAAGTATTCTGTTTTACAATTTTCATTATTTACGTAAATATTGAAATCATTTTTATTCTCATTAACGCAATTTAAAACAATACTGCATAATTTCAAACTCAACTTAAATTTTATAAACAATTAAACCTGTCAGTAGTATCAAAATATTCAACTACATTATTTATTTCAAATTAAACAGCATTGTTTTAAAAAAATACTTTTCTTTTTATATAAGCTTTAAATCATGGAATAAAAGGTTTCATGTAATACTTCTAATTCTATTCTATTAGTCTTACATTCTCTTTTTAATTAATTTTTCTAATTTCTTAATTCTTCCGGCGTCGTGTTCCGGACTTTCTTGAGCAGCATGTCCTCCGATATCACTTGACGCCTCTGAGTTTATTCGTTGTTTAAATTCTTCTATTAGTTGCGTTTGTTCTGTTTTTCGAAGACCCTAAAAAGGAATTCATATAACATTATTTTTGAAAATAAATTTTATTACAATTAATATTTCATATTTTATCTATCATTCTTACTTTCATTTCCAATATTTTTTGAAATTCTGGTATTTTTAGATCTGGTAATAATTTTCTACATTGTTCAGCAAAACCGCTTGGTGAATCAGTTGGGGACATGACGATTTTGAGTATCATTTCAGCAGTTGTCATACCCTTAATTACAACCTATTAAACAAACATTTTAATAGAATTTTTTTTACAAACAAGTTTATTTAAATAATACATATATATATACTTGCAACGTAACGGTCTCGCGTCACTTGATAATTAAGTCAAACTGTTTTTAAGTAGAACGAGATCTGTTTTGGCAGACTTACTTTTCTAACCGGGATTTTATTTTTTGAGAATATAAAATATGAATTGAAATAATTTGATTTCACCTTTGTGTAAGTTGCTGGTGCTTTTCTTTGAATTTGACAACCCGAAGATGGAAGATCCAAGAGGGCAGTCTTTAACATGTGGACATCTAATAATAATTGTTCAGCGCCCACTGTACTGAGAGGCTTACACTTAAATATTTGTTGCGTTAGTTTAGGAATAAACGAGCTGCAAAACAGATTTTCTTAATTTTCTATTCATTTAAATAAATGATCAACAATAATTTAACAATCTGTTAAATTAGATGACATACCTAACAAACTTTACACAAAGTTGAGTAAAATATTTTCTACACGAAGACAATTGATCTCTAATGGAGGGAATGGTTTGACGTAAATGTCCAATAATCGTACTGACATAGCTGCTTTGATCGCCGACGCTTTCAACAGTACTCCATTGCATCTATTTTAATAAAAAATAACAAATTAAAACGATATTGTGCTTTGTTTATAAATAGTATTGTAATGATAATTATTTATGACACATCGAGAAACGATTTACCTTTGTCATGATATTTAATGCAGGTTCGCACGCTAATTCTAAATCTTGCACCAATAACTGAATACAGTTTGATATAACACTATTACATAAAATTTTGTAGTAATTAATTTTCTTGCATAATGCAGAGCATAAAAATATTAAAAAATTAAATACCCATGAAAAATGTCCTGTTCTTGCGACAAGTTTATTTTATCTGCATATATTTTGTCGGTTTTTAATCGAAGTTTTTCCTCTAATTGCTGCGTTGTTTCTAGACAATATTCCGCAGTCGTCAAGATACTGTAAGGGTTAAATAAGTTGCATAAAGTATTTACATTCATTTGCTTTTAAAAAATTAATACGGACCAACAAATTCGGGCTTGTTCTTCTTTACTGAATCTACTACTTTCTCCTTCCTTCAAGAAACTTTGGAAATTCTGGATAAAACCTGAAGTAGATAAATCTCGAAATTCTCGCGTTATACTACTTACACTTGAGCCAATACTTGCTCCACCAATCCTAATAAAATATTACATATTATTTATTTGTAAAAATACTTTTAGAACAGTTAATTGGTTTTTTTTTAAAAGAAGAATGTACTTAGGAAGATTATTCTGTAAAATTTTCATTGCGTATTCTCGCAAATACTTCTGGAAAGTCTCAGCCAGATTTAACATAATGGAGCCTGAACTAAGTTGCGTACATTGGAGCATGCATTTTTTGTAAAATACGAAAAGATCCGCACACGATGAAAGTACGCTACTTGGTCCTTCAATACCTTCGTAAGCTTGAGCACCGGGTGGTTGAGCTTTGCAATCGGCCACAAACTTATCTATAAGCTCAGCTAAATTTCGGTCTAAACTTTCTATGTATATATACAAATAAGATTCAAAACATTTTCCGATTAAATTGGCGAAGGGAGAGGCCAATGGTTTTTCTTGCTCTATCTGAAATATTAAATTGTTTACTATCGTAAATAAAATTGTTTAGTGAATTTCAAAGAAAACCACTAACTTTTTCTGCACTCTCTTCTTCAAACGGATTACCAGGTACGTTGCTATCAGCAGCAGAACTTCCAGCAGCTATACTCTTTTTTTCTTGTTTGCTCGAATCTTCTAAAGTGATACCTGTAAATCGTTTACCCAACAAAGTTTCAAAATTCGCGGTTCTTTGGATGGCGTACAAAAGTAATTTCACATCGATTTCTGATGTCCGTTTGTGCATTAATTTGGCTAGATCTTCACGTGTTATGTGACAAAATTGAACAGCTATCCGCTCAGAAACTTCCCAATCCAGCGGGAATATATTTGCAAATTTAGCTTCAAAATCCAGCAAATGTTTCTTGATCCACGCGTATCGACGATCGATCTTATCTAACCAGGCAAATTCCTGATTTTCATCAAACAAGTGTGTGTATTCTTGTAATTGCATTGTTACAAACCAAGTTAAAAGTTCCTTTCTGAAAATAAATTTTTATTATTAAAATATAACTTTTAACTGTTTAAAAGAAGATATTTTCCTGATTCTTTTAAAGGTTTTAGATTGCAGATCATTGAGTAATAAAAGTATAAGTTCAAGAATAAAATACTTACTTTACTTTTGGATCTAAAACAGAAAGAACTAAACAAGCTTCTGTTAAATGAGCAAAATGTTTTGGATTTTGACCAGTAAAAGCTTCTTTGAAGTCAGTTGTTATTTGTTGAGCCAATTCAATATGAATTTTTTGTATCTATGAAATTAAAAAAGATTATAATCTTGATTTTTACTTAGAATGAATGTTTAAATTAATTATTAAATCTTACTTCATCAGACAGTTCTTTTATCTGAGGAATATCCATATAACTATTAAAATATTGCATTACTTCCATAATAGCCTGCAGTGGTAAATTAATCTCACCATATTTCTTTTTTAATGTTAAATCTCTACATAATAAAGAAATAATTTCTATTATAAACATCTAATATTTTATTCTTACACCATTTTAATAAAAGAAAAAAATATATACTTACTTTAATGTTTCCACTCCATCAACTAACATGTGTAAGTGATTTAAAGTAGTAATAGATGATGTCAAATTTTTTTTTGCAAAATCTAATTGTTTTATATCCCTTGTTATTTCTTTTACTGTTTCTTCTGATTGTTCAGCTTTAGATTTGATATCTTTGATTTGAACAAATAATTGTTTTATAGCTTTTTGTGCATTTCCTAAAGCTGCTTTTCCATCCTGACTGTTATTGCTTTGTCCTCGAACAATTGTTCGAATTTCTTTATCTATACAATGCATTTCTTGTTCCATTTTGTTAATAACATCATCGATGTTTGATAGAGATTGTTCAGTAGGAAAAATTGAATTGATATAATCCACAACATTGAAATCTGGCTGATCCAATGGATCGTTACTTGGAATAACCTACAGAATCAACATTTTTATATTTTTACTAGAATGTCAAAATATTTAAGCTTAATCTTATTATTTAAGTTAGTCCACATCAAAGAGTTGGATTGAAAAAAAAAAAGTAAGTTACTATTAAAATTATTAACCTTTTCTATAACTGCTTGAACACTGGGTGGAAAATTATAAATAGTTGATTGCCAATCTTCAACATTTTCTTCTTCGGCAGATGCCATTATTTTAAAAAATTATTTCAGAGGTACTTATAAATAATTGGATTGATTATAAAGGTTAAAAATTAGTGGGTGTTATTTTTTTTCTTCAATTCAAACTAGAGCAAAATACCACTTGCTGACTGCTGTCAACGTCAACCATGCAAAATTCCGCAACCTGCCAACCTGATTGTTATTGCATCTAGTGATCTAGTGAATTAAAAAGATGTTCCATGGATGGAGAATTGGAGATTGGACACATTTTCCCTAGATTTTAGGAATATTTGTCGTTTTCGATTTAAGTAATCTTCGGCAATAGAAAATATATATAGGTAAGCCGAAGGCACGTTATAAACGAAAAAATGTAATTTTGTAAAGCGTCAATAATTAAATAAAAACCTAGCATAAAATTATTTAAAGTATAAGCTAACTTACAACGTGACCTTACTGCACGTCATTTGATTTAAAGCCGCATTAGCGACGTCACATTCGACTATATATAAAGCATATTTTATATTTTAAGAAAAAGTAAGTGGATTTTATTTAAACTTTATTAAAAAAAATAAATTATTGAAATGTCATTTAGTAAAAGATAATTTTAAGCAATCTTAAATAAAAATTCATATCAATTAAAAATTCATATCAATTAAATACAAACACTTTAAACCTATAAATAAGAACTAGAAATATAATGAGGTTATGTTTTTGTTATGATACTGAATTGATAAATTTACTGTAAGAAGATAAGCAAACGATAAATTATTACAAAATTTTAGAAGATGAATGAACGATTCAAGGAACCGGTTTTGTACATTGGAGATATAGGAGATGATATTAATTTATCTGGACTTCCAACAACAGGTGAAGAATATATAAAAAGAGTAATGTAAGCTTTTTTATTTATATTTTTATTAAATTTTAATACCTTTTTTATCTAATTTATTTACTTTCTAATTTTCTTTTTTATTTATTTACTGGCCTTTGAAATGACATTGATGAATTATTTCAGTCAATTCCTAATTTCTTATTATAGGTTTGAAGCTCGACAATGTGATGATGTAGTATATGCACCAATTGATGAAAAACGATTGAAGAAACCAACTTTAAATGTTAAACCAGTATGATTACATTATTGATGAAAATAAATAAGTAAACTTTTTAGTTCTTAACTAAAAGCATTGATTTCTTTTTGTAGTTACCAGAGTGTGAAAAAGCTCCAGAATATGCTTCTCCAACACAAGAATGGCAAAGTAATCAAATAGCAGATTTTTCTACTGTAAGATTATATATAGCACAGATAAGAGATGAAATTCTTTCTAATAAAAGAAAAGTAAATCATATAGATATAAATTTGGTTAGTGGAATCTTCTAAATAGTAAAGAATTGTATTCTCTTTGAAAAATTTATTATTTTCTATATTTACAGCCACATACAAGTCATAAGAGTAAATGGATAGATGTGTGTACAAAAGATTCTTTATACATCGAACCCACGCTTACAGTTATTCTTTCGATGAATCAGCCATTGATTGAACAAGTCTTGGAGTATCTTACTGAATATTTAGATGGAGAAAAATCCATCCCACCACTCTTGGGTCAGTGGTTATATGCACTTTTAGTAGCTTTGGAATTGCCATTAAATCCAGATATGTGTTCGTGCTTAAGATCTTTAGCAAGGACATGCTCCACAATGAGATCTCAATTGGTAAATTTTTTTCACATAATTAATTTAACTTTTTTTAAGACTATTGATACACTTGAATATAAATCTTTCTTTAAAATGTTTCATAAATATTTTAAAATATTTTAAATTAAGTACAATAAATTTTATTACGCATTTTAAAAATAACTAATAATGAATTAGTTTGAATTTTATAAATTTATTAATACCTATAAAAACAGTTTTATTTATTTATAAATAATTTTTTAGGATCAATCAAGTGCAAGTGACGGTGTATCATTGAATTTGTTTATCTGTATAGTAGCAAGGTATTTTAGGCAATTAGATTTAGCAGATCCGTGATACTTTTATTGTCCGTTAATGAATTATATTATGACAGTTTTATATAATAAATATTTATGATTTGTAATAAAAATAAATACTTTTGTACTTTAAAAATGAATTATTTTTCACTAAAAATAAGTGATAAAAGCATTAAGTTGTTTAAAAACAAATTATATTGCAAACAAATTTAGTTGATTAAGATAATATTACACTGTAACAAAGTAACTTATTAATAAATTTAATAAATTAAGATATATTCTCTTGATCTTGAATCAGTGCTGTTGCTAACCTTTCTAAATCATCAAAACTAAGTTGATTAACTTTACTTTGCAGATCTTTTATTGTTTCATTTGCTATCGTTAAGGCATCAGCATCTGAATAATAATTTCGTAGCACTTTAATAATTTCTTCTTTGAATTTATATATACCATTTTTATTTTGTGATGTGGGTTGTACAGACTTCTTTACAAGCATTAATCTACTTCCATCTTTAATGCCTGGATAAAAACTTATTTGTTTTTCATCTGTAACAGGAATAATCAATAAAAATCAGAAATAAATGTAATAATAACAATTAAAAAATTTAGCATTTTATAAATAAAATAAATACATTACACAATACAATTTTTTAAGAGTTATTACTTAAAAAATTACCTGCTAGAGTTTTGCCTGTAAGTAATAATACTTGGTTGGCTATTTCTATGCCTAATTGGTCATAGATTTTTTGTTTTACTTCTAACACTGTATCTGAAGGCAATATCTGAAGGAAAAAGAAACATATGTAAAGATATTTAAAAATTATTTACAGTTTTATTTTTAACACATTATATTTATTTTTATTAAAAGCAGAAGTATTTTTCACTCACTTCAAAGATATGTTCATCTTCTTTTAAAATTTTAATATGGATTTTCATATTTGGTTGTTTTTCTTTCACTTTTTCAATATAAAAAATTGTCTATCTTTAAAAATTTAGTTACTTATATATAAGTTATATATATGAAAAATTCTTAAAATTTGCTATCAAGAACGTTTACATTTTATGAAAAAAAGGTTAGAATTCCGATGAATCGACATACCGAGGAATATTGTACAACAAGACCATCCCGAAATTTGCCGAAAATAGCGAGTTTACACGCGTTTTAACACACACGTATACAAAAGCGATACATGACAAACTTCAGGTCAAAAAATGATTCAAAGCGGTTCGCTTGGATTTAGGTAGTCTGTCTGCTTTGAAAAACATTCTACAATGGCGGCGCTCAAAGATGTAGTCAATAAAGTGCAAACTTTGAAGCAAGAGTGGGCGAAAACCCCTTGCAATCTTAAAAAATATGGAGAGCTTTTAAATCAGCTCAAGGTAAGAAAAAATTAATTTTTATTACTTTATTAGAATTAGAAAGATTTTGAATTTGATAAAGGTAACCTCACTTTTTTGTCAAAATTGTATTGTCATGCTTCGTTTAAACAATGAATACATCAAAAGTGTCATATTTATATAAAGATTAGTTCTATTTGTTAAAAACGTAAGTTGCTTTTTACATATTTTAATTATTTAATTGTTAATTAAGCATTAATCATGGCAACATAAATCAAGTTTTAACAGTCTGTTATTTTTTCATGAAACTTTCTCACCTCAAAAAAATTATCTGTGTATGATTTAATTGAATTAATAATGTATTAATTATTATTTTTACAGATTGCTTTAATAAGCTTAAAGTACTTACCGACAAAAGACAGTGCTTCTGAGCAGGAACTCTTGATTGCTCGTAAGTATTATGTTATATTATATATATAAACTTTTTCCAACCTTAATTACATTTTTTTTTCTTTATTAGGTGATGTTCTTGAAATTGGTGTACAATGGAGTATAGCCAATGAGGATATTCCTTCATTTGAGCGTTACATGGCACAACTCAAGGCTTACTACTTTGATTATAAGTCTAGTTTACCAGAATCTACATACAAGTATCAGCTGTTAGGACTTAACCTTCTTTTTTTGCTATCACAAAATAGAGTTGCAGAATTCCACACTGAGTTAGAGCTTCTTCCCGTAGAATGCATTCAGTCAAATATTTATATTAGACATCCACTAAGTCTTGAGCAATGTTTAATGGAAGGTTCATACAATAAAATCTTTCTGGCTAAAGGAAATGTGCCAGCAGCATCTTACAACTTTTTTATTGATATTCTGCTAAACACTGTCAGAGATGAAATTGGTGCCTGCATGGAAAATTCATTTGACAAAATTTCAATTAAGGATGCTGCTCGCATGTTGAACTTAAATACAGAAAAAGAAGCATTACAATTCTGCAATAAAAAAAAGTGGACTGTGGCTAAAGATGGTTATTTATACTTTGGAGCACCTAGTGAAAAGAAAGTGGAAGAACCTATACCTAGTGCAGATCTTGTAACTTTGGCTATTGATTATGCAAGAGAACTAGAAATGATTGTTTAAAGAATATTTTTGTATTTAAGCATATAACTGTGAGTTTCTAAAAAAAAACATGTATATCATCTTTTGTAATAATTTGTCACATTGACAAACAGCAATCATTGTTAAAGCTTTTAATTTGATTCATATTAAAAATTTTGTATTAATATAATAACTTAACAATACAAACCTATTACCAATTAAACAAAAACATATTTAATTATGATTTTTTACTTTATTATAAAAATGTTTAAATACCTATAAAATACACCTTTGCTACTATCATAATTAAAAATTAAAAGTACTAAAATGAATAAAAGTATTTTTTAAAACGGATATATACTCTTTTATTTTTTATTTTTACTAATTTCCTGTGCAATAACAATTTTATTATTTCTGCATTTTACTTTTTTTTTTTTTTTTTTTTAGAATAAGTTTTTTTATAATAGCAGAAGCAATATGGATAAAAAACTTTAATTTTATTAATTTAATAATGATTTTATTTTTACAACATTTTATTTTTACAACACTAAACTATTTTTATAATCATAAGTATTTAAAAATTTCAAAATTATTAGCTTTGACGCCACTAACCAATCAGGATTTAGCAAACAAAAGAATTACGTTCGATTAGCTTATGCGGCGCGCATTTGCCTGCCAGTAGCACATGGAAATTACAAGTGGAACGTGGAAATAAAGATTGTTCCCTTATTTGTACACTTATACTTTTTCAGAAATGACAGAAATTGAAGAAAAAAAGAGTGATGAAGTAAAAGATAATAAAAGGACCGGTATATGTTTAGTTAAGTCCGAGTAAGTAATATTTTTTTATAAAAAGAATGAAAATTTACTAATTCTAACCTTAAATTTTAGTATTATTTCTAAATAAATAATTTCGATTCAATTCTGAAAGTAAACTAAATTAACAATTTTTATGCTATGATAATTGTTTTCATCATAGGTTTATAATTGAGGATAGTTTAAGATCATCAAATTCAGATACTTCAAAAGAAGTAGACAATGGACAACAAAAATCTCCTGAAAGTGATAAGAATGAAGATGATGAGCCACCAAAGAAAAAAGCTAAGGAAAATAACGTAAAAGAGAAGCCACGAGGACAGAATAAAAAAAGATCAGTACCTTTCAAAACACAAAGAGAAAATAGTTTCTGCCCTTGGATAGCAGAATTTACACTTGAGGATGCTGAGAAGCAGGAATGTACAAATCCAAAATGTAAATTTATGCATGACAGAGCTGCATTTATAAAAATAAAACCAGAAGATATTGGTACTGAATGTTATGCTTTTGAAGAAACAGGAAAGTGTCAAAGAGGTTTAGCTTGCAGAGTAGGATCAAAGCATATTACTTCAGATGGTTTCAATATTATTGATAAAGAAAAAAATGATGCATATCAAAAGAAGCCTAATCCAATAAAAAATAAAGTTTCTAAAGATCTATTAGAACAGTTAAAAAAATATAAATATAATTTTTCTAAGGCAGAGAAAATTGCTATAAAACACAATTGGGTAATTTAATATTTATTAATCATTTATTTTGGAATTTGAAATAGGCAATCATTATTTAAATAAGTCAGTTTTGATTAATTTATTATTTATTATTTGAACCTTTTAAGCTTCTATAATTTCAGATTTTTTTTTTAGAAAACAAGTGATAAGTTTGATAAATCAGGAATAGTAGAAACTAAGGAAGCTAAAAAAACTGAAAATGATTCTAAACATGATACAGATATTACAGAAACTGCAGAAAAAGTAGGACCTATTTTAAATACAGAAGAAATAAAATTGAAACCTCAAGAAAGAAAGAAAATAGACTGGAAAGACAAGTTAATGTTGGCTCCATTAACAACTGTTGGTAATTTACCTTTCCGTAGAATTTGTAAAGAATATGGTGCAGACATTACTTGCGGTGAAATGGCTTTAGCTCCAAAACTATTGAAAGGAGCAAGAGAAGAATGGGCTTTAGTTAAAAGGCATGAATCAGAGGACATATTTGGAGTTCAAATTTGTGGTAACAATCCTGGTGTTCTCACCAGGTGTTGTCAATTCCTTAATGACGAAACTGAAGTAGACTTCGTTGACCTTAATCTTGGTTGTCCTATTGATCTCATTTACAAGCAGGGAGCTGGATGTGGAATGTTGAACAGGTCAAATATTCTTGAGTCAGTAGTGAGGTCAGCAACTGAGGTGCTGGACATCCCATTCACCATAAAAACAAGGACAGGTATTTACCTGGATAAACCCATAGCTCACAAATTAATGCCAAAATTCAGAGATTGGGGTGCTTCTATGATTAATGTAAGATTATTAATTTCTTTTTTCGTAAATTTTTTCAAATTTTTGAAATTTAATTGTAAAAGCTCATGGTCTTTTTATTATTAAGATTCATGGAAGGTCACGAGAGCAGAGGTATACAAAATTAGCCAACTGGGACTACATTGAGAAATGTGCACAAGCAGCTGATCCAGTACCAGTTTATGGAACGGGTGATATTTTATCTTATGACGACTATAAAAGACTGAGAACAACCTATCCAACAGTGCAGGGCGTTAGTATAGGTCGTGGAGCTCTAATTAAACCATGGATATTTCAGGAAATTTAAGAAAAGAAATTAATTGATATTTCATCCAAGGAAAGGTTCGAAATGCTCAAAAAGTACACGAGCTACGGACTTTCACATTGGGGTTCAGATACTCGAGGTGTCGAAACGACCCGCCGATTTTTATTGGAATGGATTTCATTTTTGTACAGGTAAATTTAATCAACGTAACAAATTATTATTTTTTTAATATGTATCCTGATAACATTTATTTATTAATTTACTTAGGTATGTTCCTGTTGGTATCCTTGTAGATCCACCACAAAGAATGAACAATAGGCCACCGTATTATAGGGGCCGTGATGATTTAGAAACTTTAATGGCAAGTTCCAATTGCGCTGACTGGATTAAGCTCTCGTAAGATTATAATTTCAATTTTATTATTTAATATCTGATTAATTTCGAAATCTTTATAAAAATTCATTTTTACGATTCTTCTTTTTTCTCGTCTAAAACTGTGTTTTTAAAAAGTATTTTATAAACTAAATTAACCTCCTGGCTACCGAGAATGTATGCGTTTTTTTTTTTTTTTTTTTTTTTGTAAAAGTGTATCTTTGGCCACAGATTTTCATACAATTATATCCCAACCCACCCAGTAGTTGATATGTGACAATCATCACGAGACTCCATATAGGGGGTATGCCGGTTCATGCTGGTAGCCAGAAGGTTAATGGGATTTGAGTTACTGATAGATTGATTTTTAAAATTACAATTATTGTAATTTTAAAAAATATTAGTATTTATCAAATAATTTCCAGAAAACAAAAAATTAATTATTTACAGGGAAATGTTACTCGGAAAAGTTCCAGACGGCTTCAATTTCCTTCCCAAGCACAAAGCCAATTCATGGAATTAATTTGCAAAGTATTTTTTATTATTAAAATTGCGGAAAAATAAATATGTATATAAATTACATTAACATTTTAAATAATACATGCTCTTTTCGTTAATTGTCGATATTTTTTTTATTCATTCGTCCAAGTTTTGTTCCTTCGTATAATACTGTAGATAGCTTTGTTTTTTTATATATTTAAGCGTTTAATAGTGTATGGAGACATCCCCCAAGGAAGAGACAGGCCACATGCAGTCGCAGCCGCTTGCCACGACTTTCGTTATAGGTTCCCAACATTCACCATCCCAACGCCGTCTAACCATAAACAAGGTGCGACTTCTCTGCACACAATGGAAGCTTGGATGCGCGCATTTCTGTAAAAAGAAAATTTAATTTTGTGATGTTTTATAAAAATAATTATGATTATTTTCCTGTTAGCATACACCGTTTCGCTGTTAAATTCGTTTGATTAATAAGAATTTTTAATAATATATTTCAAAATATTTTACAAAAAATTTTTAAATCCAAATGAATTTTCAAATTTAATAAGAATATTTTGAAATAAATTATTTTAAGATTTAGTATAATAAATATTTTATATTATGAAAATATTTCAAAAATATTTTTAATATTTTTAAATCTTTTAGAGATATTTTTATTATATACTTAGAACTTTATTATAATAAATGTTGTAATTTTAAAAAAAATATTTTAGTAAAAATTCTAAAATATATTAATTTCATTTTTGACGGTACCTGCTTCGATGGAACAACAGATTTTTGCGGTTCATCATCCATCAGAGAATAGCTTTTGCAAAAAACTTCATAATAATGCGGAGGTTGAAATTCATACGTTGGATCGTTCTTGAGTTCGACTTTGCGCGTAACTGTTTCACACAAGTTACGATATTCCTGCAATTAGAACTATTTTATAGTTATTCTCTTACTTAAGGTGAGTTATTTTCTAAAAATTTACAAAGTTTACAGTATCATTACTTGTTTTAAACAAGGCTTATATAATTTTGAAAATTATGGTTTAAATGTCAAGGAAATTATTTCAATTTATGTCTATTATTTCACAAAAGGGTAAGTAAAGCAAATGAGTTTTAAATCTATATTAAATTAAAGAGCAAAGTTTCTTTTTTTTTTTTTAAATATTGATGGCTTTAAAATATAATATTTTACATTAAAATAGTTTTATTTTCTTATAAACTACTAGCTGCATTAAACACGCTTCGCGAGTATTTGTCTCTTTCTGCGATTACAAACATGATTCTTTTATCAGTTTAATTATGAGTTTAAATTTATTTATTTATCCAAAGTACATGAAAATACGCTTCGACAATAATACAATTTGTATAGAGAAAATAATTAAATTTGTTCATATTATTCTAGTTTGATTAATCTATTTTTAACACTCAAACTAAAAAATCAATCTTAAAAATTCAAACTTTAAATTTTGGCGCCAATTCCATGCAGCCCAATCAAAATAGTCTTATTGCGATAATAGATTTCATTCATTATTTTTTTAAGACAGGATTATCTGATAATAATACAATTTTTGTAGACGAAATAATTAAATTTTTTCCTATTATTTGATTAATCTATTTTTAATACTCAAACTTAAAAAATCAATCTTAAAAATTCAAATTTTAATTTTTGGCACCTATTCTATGCAGGCCAATCAAATTAGTCAACAGCAACCAATCAAAATAGTCTTATTGTGCTGACAGATTTCATCCATCATTTTTTAAGATTTTCCTATTCCTATTGTAAAATGTAAAAGGGATTGTAAAAGGGAGTAAGCGATTAGTATCGAAGAGCCAATTCAGAACGTTATCAAGCAGCTCATTGGTCGATAAAGGGAGATGACGATTTGGTATATATAGATTTTAGAGGCAACTTTGGAGCGTTATAAAGTAGCTCATTGGTGGATATAGGTTGTATGTAATTTGCAAAACCAAATTAATTCTCGCGCGCTTGTTGAATTTCTAGCTTAAGATTAAGACAGGAGAAGAATTATGTGTTATGCGCTTTTAAAACATTCATCTCGTTATAACGTAACGTAATAGATAGGCATTTATTTATTTATTTTTTTTAATAATTATTATATGCATTGGAGGTTATGTGATTCTATAAGTAACGCATATATATACCTAGAAAATTCATTGTAGAAATCTAATTCTTAACTTTATCCCATCAGATTATAATTAAAAAAAAACTTTTCATTTTGTTTTATTTATTAATTTTAGTCTCAACCACACAACATTTACTATATCACTTTTGAAGGACACAACGGCATCGGTGGTTCAGTGGTAGAATGCTCGCCTGCCACGCGGGCGGCCCGGGTTCGATTCCCGGCCGATGCAACTTTTTTGTTTTTCTTTGCAATATTTTACTAAATATAATTGCTAATTTTTTTTTTTTTGTTTGTTTCCCTTATTAAAAAATCCCACGTGACATTATCGATCTCGAGCGAGAATCTCGAATCGTTTAGAGATCATCAGCCGAGAGAGCAGAGATTTTCTTTAGCGAAAAACAACGGTTGAACAACGAACGCGAAACATCGGCACGCAGAGCGCATTATTAAAATCCCACGCGAGATTCGTTCGCTTTTCGAGTATTTATCGATCTCGAGGTGAGGATATCGAAACATCGCCCGAGTTTAGCGAATTATAGAAAAAAAAGTGAATAACGAATGAGAATATCGGCGCGCGAAGCGCGCCCTAATTAACTTGTTTTACTAATTTTTCTGGTTGTAAGGAGGTATTACACCGATATAAGATAATACAACAAATAATAAGGTATAGCACCTAGTTTCGGAATAAAGAAGTTGTGTACAAAATTTTTGCGTTGATTTTATTTTATAATTTAAAATAATGTGTAAAATCAATAACTTACAGTGTATAAAAATTACTATTCCCGTTTTTTCGTTCAATATTGGGTGTCCAATCATTTTCACAACGCCATTTGTGCCCTTGAAATGTTTTTGGATTATTTTATTCGAATATTTCATTAGTTACTATAATATTTTAACAGTGTTTACGATATACAGTGTACAATTGTATATCCTTCCAATTTTTTATTAATGCTAGATGCATTAAAATTAGCTTAAATTTCTAATTGCAATCAAATTGTGCAAAATTAAAAAAGCGTTGTAACTAATAATAATTTTTAAAAAATTTTCTATGAATAATAACAAAATGTACAATTCTGCGATGCATGAATCACTTTATACCGAAAAAGAGAACCTAGTATCGTTCAATGTCACAATAAGCACATAAAAGTCGGCAAGGGGACGAATTTTTTCGCAAATTCGAATACCGCTATCAAACCTACACTCCTCGCTCACTCACTGACTCATCTCATTTCGGAGTGCAACGTCTCAATAAGGACAGTAAGAACCACGGACATCCAATTGATTTCGTTAAGGATCAAAACTTCGATAATAAGGACGGAACTAACTAACAATGACACACAACAAAATATTACATATATATCTTTTTTCAAATTATTATTCCACTGTAAACAATCTCATTTAAGTTATTAAGGGTGAACTAAATTTCTTTGTCGGTATTAAATTAAAGTTTTTTAGTTTACAAAAAGTTATAAGTTATATATTAGTTTATATAAAAAGTTATAAATTAGTTTATAAAAAAAATCTTCTGTAGAAAATTCGTTTATTTTTTTTAATTTTTTTTATTGTTTACAAAAAAAGAAACATTTTCTTTTTCTAACATTTTTTTGTACGCTGCGTATTACTTAAAATAAAAAATAGTTTCTAAACATTAATTTTTTTTATAAAAATACTCATTTTTCAGTTAAAAATTGACTTACGACGACGTTCAAAAATGGATTTTGAAGATTTTGGACTCTACTTTACAGTCATTTGGGAATTTTTTAGATAAATTAATTTTTCACGGATAGGCTGGGAGCCAAAGCAACCCTTAAAATTTGTCTAGATTAA